>CACRWG010004342.1:0-89000 GCA_902654985.2 Oryctes borbonicus
AAAAATTGCTGTGCTTATGTATCATACTTGTAACTAACCTTACCTATTCATAAACATATCGTATCTAATTGATACGTTTACACTATACATATCTTTTTAATGTATAATATTTCTTACAATTGTTTTTATCATGTTTTTGTTTTTCTTATTCAATGGAAATCGCTCTGTTACGATAACAATATAGTAATAATAATAGTAATCTGAAAATATTTTTTTTTGATTTTCGCTTAAGAAAATGTATATTGTTATACTTATAGTCTATTAATAAAATATACATTAATACTTATTGCGATGCGGTTCACTCTTTATTATTTCAATATATATGTAGTTCGATCGATTGCCGCGTTATTTATGTGTCTGAAATCCAAATCGCTCAAGAAAACGAAACACAGGTGAAACGTAGTGAATAAGAAAATAAACCTCATCGAGAACGACAATGTAAAAGTAACTATTCGCGATTTGGATGCGATAACAGATGAATAAACGACAAAGTATAAAAAATAAAATAAAATAAAAGCACTTCTACATGCTGTGGTAGTAATAGGGGAAAAAACGAAAAAAGAACGATACAAAATATAGGATTAACAACAATATATGCAATATTATTTATCTATCAAGCTAGAGACTTTGCACGCGTGAGAGGAGCGTTTCTTTTTTGTACTAAAATTGAGCGAACAATATTCCGCGCCGCCTCGTTGTGTGGCAAATACACAGTGTGATCCTCGCTTATCCTATGGTTCAATTTCGTTTGTATTTGTAACATGGACTTCAGACAACATCGTTGACACAATCTCAGCAAATAGAAAAAGCATACACACAGTTTCTTGTTTACGTTCTTGGTTGCGTTAAATAAACATCAGGATATTAGATTTATAAACAAGAGTCAATCGTTTTGTTATCTCTTCTTCTTGGTTTTTGTCTTTATCTTCTTTACGTTTTAAGGTACACTTTTATCTTTTTTTCTATCAAACATTTTCTCCGATCGCACAAAATTACGTACAACATACAACCCACTAAGAAGATCTTCACAGCCACATTCCAATGATGCATCAATTTTTATCTGTCAGCCTCATTTGTTTTGTTTTGAAAATGTTTCGTTAAATTGTTGCGACAGGTGATAGTTTCGGTCGTCTAATTTATTACCATTTTAATTTACATTTATAGTAATTTGAGAAGCAATCGGCAAGTTTGACAGCTGTCAAGTAAGTGGTGATAATATAAAAAAAATAATATTTTACATCGATTTTTTTATATTAGCATTAGAATTAATTTAAAAGATAAGATAAAGGCATACAGCTACTGTGACTGTCGATAATTATACTTTGTTTTTAAGTCTCTCCCTTTAAGAAAAGATAGAAAAACAATAAGAAATTTAGATAATAAAGCGATACCATTACTTTTTTTTTATTATTTTTACAGTAAATATAATTAATTTTAAAACGAAATTGTACTTAACGTCAAAATAAACGTACCTTATTTAAAAACATCTTACTAGAATTTAACTTTCAAATAAAATGTTTACTTCCTTAATAAACGTGTCTAATGACATTTTTAGCATAGTTAATATCAAAACAGTTAAACTGTACAACGCTAATGCTATACAGTGCATATATTCACAATATTTTCATTCTTACTATAATCTACTATACATCTTCTGCCCATTATTTATATTTTTACAAACCAAAATGTTTTAATTCAAAGAGTTTAAAGTTAAGAGCACAATTTACTTATATTATTAAGATGCACTATACATTGTATTCTCGCTTTTTGGTTTGTTTTAAAAATGCATATTTTATTTACAATAGCGCAGCACGTCCGCAACTTTCTGCATCCAACACGAGTTCTTTTAAATATATTCTCACTTATTCTGTTTAGCATATTTGGTTCCCTCGGAATGTTTTGGAAAGTACAATAAAATAATTTTTAAAATGATATAGAAGTTTTAAGATCGCTGATAAGGGCAAATAAAACAATCTTACAGAATAAATCAGGGTATTCGTTAAATAAACAAGGATGTAATGTAAGGATCAAATCTTTGAGTGTCTACAGCAGTAAAATGGTTCTTGTGATCACAAATATTAACTTTCGTCAGATAACGATCCAGCGAATATTTCATATTAATAAATGCAGGCACTTCGAAAGCATTTGATATAAAATGATTCGTAATCGCTAACGCAAACCAAACTTAATTAAATATAGCTTTAGCTGATGTAGCGTCGTCAGAGAGTTATCCTGGCTTAATTAATAAGAGCTTACATTCGGTAAGGGACAAGTTAAGCACGCATACCAAATAACAATATTATAGTATTGTTATTTAATTTGAATTTCACCGAATGTTTGTATTGGACCAATCAAAATTGAAGAAACTACAAAGACATCATTAATAGTTTGACAACCATCAAGCTTTATCGTTTTATAAATCACCTGTATTTGCAACAATTCTAAACCGGAATGATTTTTTTTTTGTTATTCGTTTTCATCCCATCGTGTTTCGATGAGAAGCGTACTTGTTTTTCAAAAGCAGTCCCCACGTTAAATACCATTCAGAAAGTTTCCATTTACATTCAGTGGTGGTCAGTGGTTCTTTGATTTGTTTTATCCTAGTTTTTCGTTTATTTTAGTAATCGTAGTTGGGTTCATGCATTATGGCATCTTCCCAGCGAGAGATAAAATCTGGGCGCACAACACTAGCGCGTCTACAGGTTCATAGACGCGATATTGACACGTTTAGACACGCACATCACGAACACGCCATCCACGTAGAATTGCAGGAACAATGATAGCAGCAGGCGGGCGTGGATATTACCGGATACAAATAACCGTTGTGGTAGACAATCGGCGGTGGTTGCTGCGTCATCATTCGCTGCTGATCCTGGCACAGTACTTGCCACGCTAGGTTCTCGATGAGACTGAGAGTTTGACGTCTTTCGTGGCCCATCAAACAAACGGTGGATTCCTCGACGACATCGTGTAAAAGCATCAAGTACTGATGTTTGAGAGCTTCCTCTTCGGGACCAACGAAGTGGTTCCATAAGTAATTCTCGAGCTTAGCGCGCTGCTGCCCGATATCGGAAAAGTCTATGAAGAATCGTGAGCACATGTATCTTTGCAGCGACTTAATGTAGTCGGGATCGGCGGGTCTGTAATTTTTAACGAGAAGGTTGCAATATTTTAACAATCCACCGCCTCGTATTTCTTCAGGGTGCCGCGTTGAGATCAATTTCTTCTGGAGGTGGTAGAGGGCTTCTTGGAAATCGCCGTAGACGGATTCACCGACTACAGTTGGATAAAAATTTTCACTGATCGGTAGTTCGCTGCAATCGTAGAAGAGGAGCAGCGAGTCAAGGACGATCTGGAAGGAATCGACAGAAAATTCGAACTGGCGACGCATCGTATCAACGAATTTCAACTCGACGTTCTTATGGCCTCTGGAATTGCCCAATGATATTAACGACCATCGATCGCCGTCGTTGTTTACCTTCACCATTTTACTAACGTACGCCTCCTTTAAGCTGCAGGTCGATATTCGCTTCCTACTGACGCCGTCCGGAAGTAGATCGAAGAGAGAGCTGAGGACGGCGGACTTGACTCGATCGTAATTCCTGGCGCTGGAAAGTTCAACGTCGAATATCAAGTCTAGGTCGTTGTACGGCTGTGATTCTGTGGCGAGGACATGGGAAGCGGCGCCGCCGTTCAATCGAATGTCTCTGACTCGCATACCCGCGCCGCCCGATGCCGTATCCGCTTCTAATTTCCCCCTGACCACTGTTACTAGATCCCGTAGCCGCACTTCCAACGTCGGAAAATTGCCCCTGCCGTGTATGCTCACTGTTTCGTCCATTACGTCATTCAAACGTCGCACCTGCTCGTAGCTGAGTACGGCTAGTCTTTGCTGAGATTCTACGTTCTTGTTGTTGCTGCTGTTATTGTTGCCGTTGTTCAATTTATCCATGTTCGACTGTTGTTGATCCTCCACGATGTCAAAAGAGGAGCACTGAAACAATAAAGAAAATATTTAGTAAATAATTTCATAACAACAATAATAAAAATAATGAAAGTAATTTTATTATATTACTGAATTTGTTACAATTGGGAATACTTTTTTAAGGATGATAACGGCCCAACGTCGTATTATAAAAACGCGTTACTTTTTTCCCAATGTAACGAAGGTACTGAAACTCAGAGTAGTGTAACTTTAAATAACTACAAACTTAAAATAGCTAAGCATTGTTTTCTGCTTAGGTGTTGTTATAAAAAATACGGTAAAATTGGATCAACTAATATAGCAATTCCGTAGCAGGCCCAGCAATGTTTGCTTCATATTAAGATTACTAAAGAAAATAACGAACATTAGTCATTAGATATGAAATGATATGACAATGCTAAACAGCACAATGGTCCTTAACAAAAAGCGTGAAAACATTTTTTGAAAATCTATTTAGGATGGTATTCATATATGTATGTGTGATACTGAACCATCTTCGCTGAAATAGTAAATGAATTATTAAATGTAACATGAAATGAGAGATGTATTTCACTTAACCCTCCAGTTGATGGGTGGTTTAAAAACCACACCGTTCGATGAACTATGTATCGGACCCTAAGTTTGACGTAGAATTTTTTTGTGTTTTTTGGAGCAGACCTTCTTATTATCGGGCCACCACCAAATCGTTCGTGATGGTAGTAGTTACGATTATTATTAACTGACCGATGTTAAGAAAGCTACATATTTATAACTTCAATCAATTAAACAGGAATGCAACTAAATCAAGTAAATAAACTTAATAATACTGTAATATCTTTCAGATATCAGGTGCAGTAAACACCACTTAACTTTAATATTTTACGCGTCACATTGTACAATCAATAGGAGACAACTATTTATTCTAAACCGAATTTATATGTACCTCGGCACTTCTGCTGAGCTTGGCTTATGACCTCACATAAGGTGATACCCGCCGGCACATCGGTAACTGTAGATGGTTACCGGTATAGTTGTCAGATTCGTATCGGTATGAAAACACCTATACACTGCAATCCTGTGTTGCTACGCACAAATGACACCTGAATATAGTGAGGGATGATAAAATAGTTAAACGTATATTTCGTGTTCTGCTATTTTGTAAAACTGTGTACCACGGAAGGACACATTCCGAGCTTCACTTACCCCATTGGTTACAGTAAAGTATTTCTTCAGCCTATCCTAAGCAATGTCATTGATAAACTTCATTGAAGCAACCTTATGCTTTATAAATTATTTAAATAGTTTTAGTTAGTAAAGTTCAGTTTTAGTAAATTTTCTTAAATTTATTTCATTTTGCATCAAAGCGAAACCCAAAAAGGTCGATTTTCGGAAGAAAAAAATGAGTTGAAAGAACTGTTTAGAAGTAATTTATGCAAATGTCCACTAACATATTAAAGAAAATTAACTATCAAAAGTCTACTTAGTTTTCGCACAGGAGAGAATAGATCACAGTTATACATGAGCATTTGAACATCAACCCATAATTTCTTTTTTGAAAGCCCTTTCGAGTGGTCTAGTTTAAAGTTAATCACTGAAATGTTATTTTTAGGCAATGATGTGATATTTCGATGACTGACTTAAACTTGCGCTGTACTACATTGTATGTAAATATAAATGAGTGTGACGTCTTACTACAAATTAATATTAGGTTTTTGAGCAGTGTAAATAACATTATCGATTATCTTTTGAAACATTTACAGCGTGTAAAAATTATAAACATCCTGTGGAATACTTGTAATTAAAAACTTAGTTTTTTAATTACTAGTATTCGTAGAATGTTTACTTGTAATTAAGAAATTAAGTGATTTATAATTGCTCAAAACAGTTGATAGCTTGATAAGCTTAGGAATAAGAAAAATATTGGATTACCTTGATGAGCTGCATTTTGTTGATCTCAAAACTAACGAACTTATAACGTAAACTAATACCACCAGTAAAATTATTTTCTCTAACGAACACTAATGTGTTACAAATTGACTCGTTAGCACTGATGTCACAATTTTAACTACAACTGAACCTGTATTAATCGTATATTTTGAGCGCAGAGAATTGAATGTAACCGTTCTCCCCAGAGCTCCGATAGCAATCTGGTTCAATTATAGCCGTTGTGCGCATGCATTAAAAAAATCTGATTAAGATAAGATATGCGTACAGGACTTAATTAAAAATATTTTTCGCGGAACTCAACGCAGCGTAATAACTGCTTATATATATGCTTTTGTATTTGAATTGTAAAATTAAAATAAATATGTATATTCCGGTTATTACCAATGTAAACTACGTACGTTAAAAGATTACCGATTTCACTCGACATGCTTTTATGTAATAAAAATAATGTAATATGTTCTTCTTTGTTGGATTCCAGTCACTATTGTAAAATATCGTCACAGCGGAATGCGGCAGGTAACTCACACGACAGATAGATGATAGATTTCCATTATTATTATAGATACCTAAATGTCTCCTCTTTTCATATTGCTTTACTAACAAATTTCGTGGTTCAAAGAGATATATGTAATATTACAATATGTCTATTAACGCTAAAATTCGTTAAACATTCTAAACAATGTTTTAATAATACTTAGAGCAGCAGCATATACGTGTAATATGCTTATTATGAATTACGCGAGTTTGTGCAATATTCTATAAACATTAGAGATAAGAACACTTATTCTCATTGATCATTTAACCCGAGCAACAATTTGTAATCTGTAATAATTACTATGCACGCGCCTACCACATTGTTACAGACATAATCCGCTGGTACAGTGCGGGTGTGACTCCAGTTCGTATCTTTTGGACTTATTTAGTACATCACAATCGCAAGAGGTGAAAATTATCTTTACATGAAAAACTAGAAGTATTAAATTCGAAAATAATTAGTACTTCATATGTATCTATAAATGGTAGATGTAAGAGGAAATGTTGTACTACACTGGATACATTTAAAAGGAAATAGGTACATATGCTAGCTTGAACATTTTAATACCTTGATTCATATCAGCACTGTGTTCGTCGATTGTACATGACACGGAAATATCATATATAATATATAAAATAATTACTATAAAGATCCGGAATATCACTGGTGAAGTAAAAATAAAAAGACCAATAATTGTTTTCCTTTGATATATAGGCTCTGTAATGTAATAAAATTAAAACTATAATCTACCTAGATACTTTCTCGGTAACTACCGAGAAATGAATAAATTGCAATAATAACGTTTAGGAGGGATGATAAACATTTTTACATCTACTGCATGCTCAAATGACAAAACTTGAATTAGGCCTGGAGTCAAGTAAGATATGCGAATGAGCAAGATTTCCTTATATGAAAATTGTACCATTTTAGAAAGGAATTCCGGTGAAGATCACACGGGCTTAAAATTGAGAAAAAAAAACTAAATAGTTAAACGCAGAGAAATGAAAACCAAATACAGTAGAACCTCCATCACCCGCGTCTGGTACTTTTCATCTTCCAACAGAAACACAACAAAAGTTTTAACCCTTTGATGATAAAATGGTTTTTACACAAGACAATCCCCATTTCTGGGCCAATGTGTACTGCGTAAGCAAAAATATTTCACCAAAAATCGAATATCCACGAATTAAGGATCCAAAAAAGATATGGCATTTGAGAACTTGAAATTCATGGCGAAAAGTTAGATGCAGATGATATTGCTACTGTGGAGTTTTGTCATGATTTAGAACTAATTATGAACGAAGATAATTTTAAACCGAACCGCAGATGAAACCGGTTACTTCTGGAAAATTATCTCGAAAAGTACTCTAGAATAAAATCAAAAAAGATCGTTTAACTGTATTATATTGTGCAGATGTGTCCGACATTCATAGAGTAAGGTTACTTGTCATCTAAGGGCATTAAACAATCTTAAAACAAATGTAGCCATCTACCACAGTCAAAAATCCGCTTGGATTGATTGGCAAAATTTTTAGGAAACGGTTTTAAAAAAATTATTCCAAATATTCCAAGTGAAGTATTTTTTTTGGTTAGAAAGTAAACTACCCGGAAAGACACTGCTCTTAATTGCTGAAACGAAGATCAAAATAAGGGCGAGGAAGAGGAAGAAAAGAAACAATTCCAAAAGTATCCCATAACCAAGCTCTTACAGACTATATTTCAAATGCACACCAAAGTTCTTTCTTTTTACATATGTATTGTTAAATATGTAGCATCTGTATGTAAGTACATTTACCTAAAATTAACGTTTGATTAACATTTTTGTTTCCTGTCGACCCTTCCTTATTAAAATAGGTCTAGTTTCTATTAACCGTGACTTTCAGGTATCCGTGCTGATTTTGCTTCGTAAAGCACGGACAATCGAGGTTTTGCTGTAGCTTACTATTTCTGATTTTATCAAAAAGGTTTGCTACTTTTGGTAAGTGACATAGAGTGAAATGATGAACAAATATTTATTCACAATGAATTAAAAGTTTAGTTGTTACATCAACATTAGTTAAAGAAAGGGCCAAATTGACATATTTCCTAATTTTCATTAATAATAAGTCAATTCATTTTGAGATCAGGGTAAACTACTTTCTAATATATCCAGTATCACTAATAGTGTTTAGATTCTGATATTTGTTGTAGTCTGTGGACAAATGAATGATTTCACAGCAATTGCTGACGCTATTACCAGAACATGAATAAATTTGGAACTTTATGGATTCTCAGGTTTTTCTTCTCATAAAACAGCAAATTTCTAATCTGTATTCCTAAATAATCAATCAATTTTCAATTATATATAAGGTGTAAGGGGAAACATTTTTCGAAGCAATTCCATAACTTCAATTTGTCATACATCTAAAATGATTTCCACCTACTGCCTCCAGTTGCAAACTTTGTTCCGTCTGCGGGCATTTGCGCTCTAAAAAAGAAACGAGTATTAAAGTTGCCATCAGGGAACAAAGACAAAAACAAGTTCTTCATCCAATTCTCCGTCCCTGAAAGCTTCACGAAGCGAAACGCACATATAGGAAGACGAATTCGACACATAAAGACTGCAGCGCGTCCGTAATACCAATACGCTATGACAGCGCGCACAAAGAAAGCAGGGTAGGTATGTACTTTATATTTATGAGCGTTCATCACCCACCTGTTTTACCGCAGACTGATTTCGGGAACGAAGATTAAGGGAGCGAGAGAGCTATTGTCTACGGCCCTTCTGCAGACACCCGGACTCTCCGATTCCGGTCGAATTTATAGCCGACTACGCAGCGTCCGAGAGTTCGGCGATGCTGAGAGACGGCCTGGACGGCGCCTTTGCTATGCCGATGACGTCACGGGTTAAAACGTGGGAGTAGTGAATGATCGCGTGGGTGGTGGGGACGCCTACGTACGACGAACAGCGGTCTCTGGGGTGGCGGGGCAAAGAAGACGCTGACGACGTTAACGCTCTCGCCATTCGAAAAAGGGGCAACCGTATACGGCGCTCGTATTGATTCAAACCGGAGTGTATAGAGCGAACTGCACCACATATTTTACACAATGGAATCCAAAAATGTACGTAGCGGACGGTTCAATAGTTATAATCAGTAGAGGCTTGTAATTGCTATATTTGGTTATTCCTGTTTAACAAAACAAATGTTTTAAAATTAAAAAGAACGTTTATTTATACAGATTGACAGTTGGTTTTACGCTATAAATTTTTTTTGTAAATTTAGAACGACAGTCAGTGGCTGTTTCTTGCACACTTTGCTTTTATTTTACAAAATGTTTGGAATATTTAAAGCCCGCTTTGTAATTATTTCCAAATGCTTTTGTAAATTACTACGTAGACATTGTGTAAGTTTGTCATTTGCACATGTCTAAGCTTGAAAAACGCTCAAAAACTACATTTTATTTAATTACTAATCGTAGAAATGTTAGGGAATGTAAAAGTTATTTATGAAACACAAATTTGTCCCAGTTTTGAAGGTGTTTGTAATTGCATAAATTGATGATTCTTTTTATCGCCAAAAACTCATTTTTGTTGTCAATAGTCTCTTAATACGATTTCATCTTAACGTCATAATACTCTGTGAGTGTACTCTGTCCATGGTTACAGGAAAGAATTTTATCACAAATTTCTTTTGTTACAACGAAAAGCTATATATTATGTAATACATAGTCAATATAAAACGTCAACTACGTATTTGAGTAACGAACGAATATCTCCTATTCAGCCCTAAACTTATCCGATACTACAGGACCGACTTTCAATCTGTTCATATTCTGATGGAAATCTTACAATTACATGCGAAATAATAAATCCGCAATAAAGATTATTGTATTTCTAAACTTAAGCTTTTAAATAAGTTTTTACCGACTGTATTTCATTTAGTAGACTCGAACACAGTAACAGTAGCACCCAATTCTTAGACTTGTAAACTTCTGCGCATTTCGCATAAGTAGCATAATATTAGAAACAACACTAAAGTATCAATACACTACGCACCATACAAGTTTAATTAACAGCTGTTTTGAGAATGCGTGGATCCCCGTTAACAACGGTTCTTTGATATTACAATATGTTTGTACCTTTAACTGTGCTTTACTATCGGATTTGACCACTTCTTAATGAGTGATATTTAATTTGTCAGATTATGATAGATTCAATTGAATCATTCTGTGCCTGTTGGTAGGAAACTATTCCATTAAAGAAAAATATTTTTGATGGATTTCCCCGTACCACCGAGATCACCGTTGAAGGGAGATAATATGAATGTGACTAAGGGTTCTCCCAGTTGCTTCAATTTTAGTCGTTTTGGACGGTGGTGTATGCGTACGATGTTGGTGAAGCGATGTGGCGATAGCGTCCTATATAAAGTACACGAACGCCCACGCGCCGTACAAACGTTTCCATTAAGCACAACCGCCCGGATCGGAATTGCTTTTTCAAAATGTTCAAGAGGCGAAACCAGCGCATTCAAGTAATTTCGCAACTGATCACATGCGTACATGCTTAACATGTATTACGATATTATGCTCGCAAAGGGGATTTCAGAATGTTTCGTGATCTTCCTCTAATTATGCTCCGAGTTAGCCAAATGGGATTATGCTCGTATTATGCGCAGTGAATAAATAACGAAAAATTAAAAGTAGATATTTTGGAAAAAATCTTAGGTCTTTTTCGTTAGAAGGACATACGGAGCAATTTACGTGCTAGTTAAGGTGAACCGTTGAACTTCTTGTTCGATGATAACCATTAACTGCAGGATCACTTTTAATTCCATGACAAATTAATTTTCAAATTCACGCAAAAACTATCAGATTTAACGACACCATCTGCCAGATATTTTTTTTAGATACTAAACAGCCCTAGTTGTTGTGTTAGTCACATATATAATCTAACTAACATCATTGCAGATCACCATACTCTTTCTGTTACAGAAACGGTCACTTCCGCAATATCCCAATGAAGCCTTACAATTCAATAAAAAAGGCATTTAGATTTACATGAAAATATTTGCATGTTAAGAATTTCTTATCTAACGTAAAAACCGAAAGTAAGTACAAAATATACTTGGATTAACGTATACGGAAGTCTACAGGTAAGAATTATAAATATGCGGTCCTAATGATTCTTTGTTTTGCAATCTTATTATTCCTATTTCAAATATTAATATATTCCTGCATTCTAAGTACAAGTGTTTGCTATTCCTGCTATACATAACATACTTAACCTTAAAACAAAATTTGTTAAGTTACAACTTGAATTCCACGAACAAAGTTATTTATACATTTAGTACACTGTTTCCCTCCCAAATGTAGAAGTAAATTATTATACTACTGGATACTTATGCACTACGTTAACAAGTTTGTTATGCTTGTTTGTGAAGCTGAGTTTTTACTGAGCTGGCTGATGGAAGAAACTTTGGTTTAAAAAGAAGTTAAGTGTCTATTTTGATTAAACTTTATTTCAGCCATTAATAATTCATAACATGAAATACTCCTCTGAACTATTTTCTATGAATTCGTTTCACAATTACCAATCTTATTAACGTATACGAATTTTAAGTGATATAGCTTCAGGTGCTTTAACTACATTTAGTTTTCAAATGAGACATTTCTTGAAAATTTCCTTCACCTTATTTCTAATAATCCGTATGACATCTATATACTGCCAATCATTTTCTGTTTGCATGCATACATCTAAAACTAAATAAATATAAATCATCCCATTAGCGGTTTGATGTTTAACGTTGGCAAAGTTGTTACTGAAAATTTTATGTGATAGTACGTGAAATTTTCAAAGTTTATACAGTAAATTCCACGTGCAAATAATCTACCAGTTAAATGCTCGTATTTCAACAGAGGTATTATTAAAAAAAACACGCTGTACATGAGCAGGCCCGGAGTACATACAGATTGCACAAAGCCATAAAGCAACTGTCTTGCGGCAATTATTACACAAATAAAGTTAATTACATCAAGCAACGTAGGAAAACACATTATCGTATAGTATACTCAACCTATACAAGAACACACGTACATAACCACACATAATCAGCTTGAGAACATGTATATGCGAATACCATTATAACGCGACCTTTAATATTGTCTAAGGATCGATGGCAACCAAGTTCAAGGAAAGATAAAAGAGGAACGAACAAGGATATTATAAACGTTTAGTAAGTCGAACGATCTATGGAAATGTCACAAAAGTATCTATGTAACGTAAAAATTATAGAAAGGTATTTTGCTAGGCCTGTTACGTAACTACGATGAGACAATTTTGTAGCTCATTCAATCTCACGGTACTCAATAGAACGAATGATCAATTAGGTTTTAATGATAACAATGCAATGTTAATTCTACCGCTATCTCCCAAGATTGGTACACACCCTAGAATCTCTCCACATTATTTCCATGAATTCAACTTCAGTATTGAGAGAGCTAGTGAACATTTGTAAGCGGTGTTCATTATCGATGAGAATCTAGATACATTTGAAAATTCTAATGATTGGTGCAGCAGTGACTTTTATTATTATATGACAAACGATACGTGTTTCAAGGCAAAATTCTTTGAAGGTAGAAAATTAAAACGACCCTTCGAATTGATAAATTCGAATTGTACTTTGACTTGAAGTTGAATCAAATATAATTAAACACTGAAGAAAACCAAACTAATTGGTGAAAACAAAACACATTAAGGATTTTTATCCTTGATATATTTTGTGCAACGGCTTGTGAATATTTAAATACAATTTGGTTCTTGGTGGCAGAAATGAAATACTGTTTAATTTCGCGTTGTTGCAATTATGTTGATAAACTTACGAAGGATCTTGTAAAGCTAGCGTCGTCAAAAATGGGCCAGTAAAATTACATTGGATCTGTAAACGCAAGTTTGCGGACGTGTTGAACTACATCTACTCACCAGTTGTAAGCTCTTCAAAAGAATTTCCGAAGTCTGAAAGCAGATTACTGACGCCAGCAGCCATTTCAGTCTTATACGCCAGCAGGCAGTCCATCTTTTCCAAATCCAAGAATTTTAACGCGCCAGTTTCATAGTAATCTGCTTTCAAGCAATGAAAATTTTCCCATACTAGTTTTATAGGGTAAGTAACAGCTTTGTTTTTCTTGGTGCATGAGTCATTGCTTGCATGAGACAATTCAGAAGGCTGTGTAACCTGATCTTAATGTAATAGCCCTTTACTTCTTTAAGCAGAAAGTTACAATAACTTACTTGAGTTCTAATTGCGTGGTTACATTTTACTATATATTCAGTTTTAAGACCAAATTCGATATGCTTTCCAACAAAGATAACTTAAACGGAAATAGTTTCAGAAGCAGACGAAATTTTGTGTGTATTTAAGTAGGTTGAAACTACAACGTTTATTATATGTTTAAAGCAAAATTTTCGTCACATTTACGAAATTAAAATGTTTTTTTGCACACATCCAATATTTACACAGTACTTGTTCATTCGTTTTGCGTTAAAAACTATGCGAAATACCATATTAAAATTCATGGACGGAATATTAGAATACAATGACACCGTGGTTTGAGGGGTAGGTAAATAAGTGATTCCTGATTACACATTCTGCTCATTATATACAGTTAATATGCAAATTCGATACCTGCTTCCAGATATCGCTTTTATCTTTAATGTTAGAACAATCCACTGCAGAAGTCAGGTGTTGAATATTGATTCGAATTGATCGAAAAGCATCTAAAATAGAAATCCTTACTCATGCCTGGTGGATTAAACAAATTTCTTTATTTGAAGGAAAATCAAAAGTGTAAAAATTCTGCATTTCATATATACAGTTTGCTGGAATAAATTCACTTTTATAAACTAGACCACACACTGGAAACATGGTTGAGATACCTATAAATAAATAGGAACAAAAATAATGATATTTATCGCGCTCATCCCGAAAAGAAAAAATGAAATTCTTAAACATTTTTCTAGAAACATTAGCTACTTAAAGCTCATCCGGTAATTACATCCTTCCAGATTGCAATCAAAATGAACCGATAAAGATCTTAATAGTGTTTGCAAATAAATCAAATATAAAAGTCAATTGATATCTATCTATTGTGAGGCCCCGTTGAAAAGTGATCATCCAATTTGCTATATTTACTTAATTAAACACATGCTTATATCTGCTTAAGTGTATGCAGATAAGTGTTTCACGCATATAAATAAAAAATTAAGTCTGTAGATCAACTACAATTAGAGAAAAGTAAATTTTAATGTTAAATTGGCATGGCGTGTTTTTTGTTTATTAATGAATACTAATTGATGCTTAGAAGATACCTTATCTGGCATCGTGTACGTCATTTATGCTTATATAAAAATAGCAAAGGGTTTATCGGTATTTAGTAAAAATAATAACTTAATCTGTCGATTTTTATTGCGATGAAATAAATTATGCATATGTTAAATGAGAGGATTGCGGCCTGGTTTTTATTTTGGGAAATATAGTTAGTAACCATGCAGTGAAATTAAATAAGTAGTATTAAAAAAAAAGCGGTATCGCTAGGCAAAACAATTAAGTTATATTAAGAAATGACGACATCGACATTGAGTAATTTATCTTATATAAAATACAATTTAAGCGAGTAGATTGTTACAAAGGACGTTGAAAAGTGTCATGTGCCTGTTTTGATATCTTGTGGTTTATTTCTTTTACAGGTTTAATTATTGAAACGGTTTCTTGGTTGCTCTAATGAGTTACGATTTAATTTCTTCTAAAATTAATTAAAAACTTTTAATCATTGATCATGATTATACAAGTAACCTACGTTTTTTATTCACACGTTACTGTTTGTCACCACTGTATATTCATTGTGGTTATGAGCGATGTGAAAGTGTGAGATAGGCCCTACAGCGTTTAGGCCACAATAGGCCTTTCTGCACCCGGAAGCTCCCTAAGGCAATCAACTTATTGCCTTGGTATAGGTCAGAACGTTGCCTAGAGGAGTCATTATAGTATGGTCCTTCTAATTAACGTCAGCGCCGGACACTTGCAAAGGAAGTGTTCCAGTGTTTCGTCTATAGTTTGATAACCGTTACATGCGGCTAAGCGCATTTTGTGGCGATGCCCCTTCAACCGACAATGTCTAGTCAGAATCCCAACAGCTATGTGGAGAATTGTTCTGGACAGTCTCATATATCTGAGTGCTGTCTGCTTGTTCGGATGCTTTAAGGTGACTAGTAGTATAGCAGGAATCGATTCCATCCATCTTTTCAAGAAATTTTCATTCAGGCGGTCGAATGGGAGGTTCTGGACTGCGTAATCATGGTCGAACCATTCCTAGCCACCCTAATCATTTCTTCATTGCCAGGATTTCCATTGTGGCCAACCATTTTACGTCGATATTGCCCGTTTCAAAGACTAAGGTTAGAGCTCTGTAGCAAATACGATGTTATTGGTCGGTTCAGTACTGATACTATTTGCTTGCTATAGGTACACAGGTTGACGTTTCTGTCTATAATCTTAAGGTCACTTACGTAAGCAGTATGGTGCTGTAGTCAGCGCCGAGATTTCCGCCTGGAAAGTGGTGACCATCATTCTTGTAGATAAAACTCCTCAGAGAGTACTCTTGCATCAATTCTTCTGGTTGGTTTTCAGAATTCGATGCTTCTTTGTGTCGTTTGTGCACGCTCACAGAGTATGCTTTCATATTTACCACTTACCAGTACCGCAAAATTGGCGACAAAAGCAACTGTGCGGAAGCCCTTTGCGTCCAGGCAGCAGATCAGGATATCTACTACCGTATTCATTAATCGGTATTCACGGTTACTTTTTGTTAACAATTTCTGTGAGTTTTTATGGTGATTATATCTAGTTATCTGGTGTATGTTGTATTTACTTTACCAAAATAGTAACTGATCTTAACATTTAATTTTCAGCTGTAATCACTAAGTGATGAAAATTTATGTTTGGCGATACTAAAGGAAGTAGCCCTTATTGGAGTACTATATAATAGTATGCAGGAACATATCAACTGAATTGTATAAACATAACATGCAATATTCTCATCAATTTATAATACTAGTATAATAATGTACATAGCATACCATAAGTACATAGATGTTTACACTAAGGGATAGTTGACGGTTTCTTAAAAAATTACCAGAAAGTTACCAAAAAGTTTAGGATAATTAGAGCTATTCATTTATTTGCCAATTTAAGTGTAATACATACGTTAAGAAACTCAAGGTTACCAAATTGGTCAATTTATTGACATGTTTAAAACCGCTCTAAGAAATGTAACCATTCGCTATGATTCTATGTTTTACGCAATATTTTAGAACATAGGGGACGAGTACCTACTGCCAGGACCACCATTTTCATAAGCTCGGGATTATAGACCGAAATGCGACCCCGAGTACCCCGTCATAACAACAGCGGGCCATCATACAATATCGATTATCTACCAATTTTGTTCGACGCCGATTACTCGTGGTTGGAGAAGTAGCCGGACGATCAACGCTCAACGGGATAACGTTCGATCACTTGTTCTTTTTTAAACTCTTGTATTGCATTAATACTTTAACAATAGTTCTATCTTGCCTCTCTATTAAAATGAAAAGCAACAAAGCCATTAACTAAACAGTCTTCAGTTCTAAAGTAGGAGTTTAGCCACAAATATCAGCTTCATCTTGACACTAATTGCGCTAATTCCATATTTATAGATGACAATTGGCTAAAATCGAAGAGCATGAATAATATTTAAGATTAGAATCGGCGGTTGAATTATTAATACGTGAAAGTGCCGAGTGCTACCGAGTAATTGATGCATAAGGTAGGATGTTACATATCAATTTTTCAGTTTGATAAAAAAATATCTATGTCGAAGAGTGATGTAAATAATAGACCGCTTTTTATTACTTTATGGACGAGGAAGAAATACCCGTCTATGTGCTTGTCGGAACTAGCGTGATTAAATAGAATTACGTACTTCAAAAGATTGGGTATTCATTAATTTTAGCAATTACTATTCCCGATCAATCTTTTTTTTTGAAAAATATCAAAGATTACATTATATTATTAACAAATAAATACCATTAATTTGATATTTTTATTTTTTAATATGTATTTGTACCGTATTCAATTTAAAACAATAACCATGTTATCGTTCATATAGTTGTGCCGTATCAAAGATTCTTGACCAAGATTTGGTCAGAATGCTGCACATTTATATGGTTTAACGGTTATACATCTTGGTACTATTCATTTGCATCGTGTGTCTGTACGACCGCATATTGGGCAAAGCTTTACCTCCAAAATTAAGGATTTTATTTTCTTACCTCATAATAATTAATAGATAGTATTGGCTATTGACCTATAGATGGCGCAACGAAAAGCTTCATGAAAAATTTGTTTATGCAGTCAAATAATTTTCATCATTAAGTGTGCTCAAGTATCGGTCTGTAGTAGTACTGAGTGCGAAACTCTGGGCTCACAACTCTTTTCAGAGTAAGGCCTTCCCTAGTCTACCTTACTCCTCCAAATTTTGGCGTATGCTTTGAAAGGTGAACAGTTAGGCGTAAATATCCCCTGGTTGACGAATGCTCCTTGCAAACGGTGAAAGACGAAGACAGTGGTCAATTCTCTGGTTGGTTCTTTCAGCCATTATTACATATAACCATAAGAACACAAAATGGTAGCTGTTAAAATGGAATATTTTCACTATTTAAATAATTGTTGCAATTTTTTTTACAATTTTCTTGCGGTTTGCTTGATCGAATAATAAGCCGTAAATGATACTACTTTATATATAGTACAATTAATAACTGTTAAAATTCGTTAGGCTAGCAGTAGCAGTAGGTACGATATATACACTGGCGCAATTGCTGAAAAATATGCTTGCTTACTGAGACAAACGTTGCAAGTGAGGCATTAACCGTTAATATTATAATTTCTGTAATTTTGCGTCATCCTCCTAATATTGTTTCATGTCACGGATCCTGTAAATTATTTGTACTGGTATATTCTATAATTGTGGACATAATTCCAAGATTTTTTATCTGTGCAGCTATTTGCCACATAGCCTAAATCTTTAGCCCAACACTTGTACATTTCAGAGATTTTCTTTGTAAACATTACTGTTCCAATTCACACGTTATTCATAAGAAAAGGGAGTAGAAAATTACTTAAGTGAGAGTGGTGTTCAAAACTGGAAAACGCGATGGTAAGAAGTGGAGGAAAATAGTAGAAGGCCATGGACTGAATAAAGGTTGTAGTGCTGTGATATTATTATTATTATTATACTGTATTCAGCAACATTTTTAGTTTCTCTATAATAGACATAATTACATATATTCATAAATTCATATAAAAAACAATACATCCTGTACAACCTAATATTCAATTGACCACAGAAATTCTTTAAAGATATTTTTAACACTATAGTCTACATTACATCGCAGCAGATTACAATGACAGAACCGCCACAAATTATCAATTACATGTACAACATACCGAATTTGGCCGCAACCAGTAAACGTTTGGCAATTAAAACCGACAAACGTTCATTATTTGTGATTAACAGATAAAAATGCGAACATCGCAAGGGAAAATATCTCAAATATCCATTACAACAGCTCGTTAAACGGCGAAGTTGCCGTCGCATTGTTTCTGTGCATGCGATGCGTACCGATAATAGTTTCCGATTAAAATGGACAGCCAGTCAAGTTGTTTGTTGCGTAATTACGCTACACTTTCCATAATAAATCTACGTAGCCGGGAGTATCGTTCAACGCCACGTTCAATATGTGGAGTAGTAGGCTATTGGGCGAAGCCATACTAACATCTAAAATCCCTGAGCAATTTTTTCTGGCTCTACAAGGTTGTGTGCGAATTACGTATATTGCGAGCAGCCGCTGGTCGCCACGTATTTCATTATTTGCTGATCATACATCGCTAGCACATAATTTTACTTAATTCGATACAATTACTTATAAGCGAAAACGATAACATGCGGCAAAATTCTAATGATTTTTCAGGACAAATTGCAAAATTAGAAATTTTCAGTTTTAAAATGAACTCGTAGAATTGGTATTGTTAGCAATTTGCCCTGGTATAGCACATTTAAAATCGGTTTCGTTTTAAAATCCCTTTTAGCAGCTTTAAATGGTATGAACTTCAAAATGAGATGTAGCTCTAAATCCGCTTTGGAAAATATTGACCACATAAATGTTTAAATTTACATTGATCGTTGATTGCTTTTCAACAATATAACGAGAATGTACGAGAAATTATTAACGGAATTCTTTTGGGATTTCTTTAAAAGATTTATTAGATGGGTATTTTTATATTCTATAGAATAGAAACTGGTGCTAGTTATTGATGTACAAAATATAAGAGGCTGACAAGATGATATCCTAGGTACAAGAAAACTGAGGATAAGAGGAATCAGTGTTATTATGTACAACGCTACATCACATTTCCAGCGATCTTTTTTTTTACTAAAGTGCGGTGTATTTTAAGCTGATTTAAAGAATTTGTTTTATTAGCTTTTTGAAATCGTGGGTATTATTGATTATATCTGCAGTAAACCATGAGGGGTAGCTAATAGTTTTAATTTTTTGTAGTGGTTTATGAAGATCAAGTAGTGAACAGAGTTTAGTAAAGAGATGTTCGCAGGCCACGTTTGCATCTTAATTTTTACATAATTCGAGAACATTTTATCGAATGTCTGCATATCACGCCAACTTGATGGGGAATGCAATGATTAAGAAGAGTTTCATCCAGTGATAACACGCCTTAAGGCTAAATATTGCATATTTAACTTTTGACGGCTGACAGTATTCTACAGGATGAAGAAGTTTAACATTTAGGTATCGAATAAATGTCCTCTGTACCGATACAATTCTGCCTGATCTAGAATATTTAAGCCGCGACAGAACCAAGGATCTATACAAAGGAATTACGCAACTAGGGTTAGTTAAATCAGGACAACAATACGTCAAAAAAAGTTTATTGGGATCCGATACAATGTTTTCGAAGTGGCAAATTTAACTCGAACTGTTATCATAAGTAACGTGCAGGATATGCATCTAGGTCAGTTTTGTTAATGTTTGGCCATTCAAAATGTAACTGGAAATGATGGGCGACGTTACCTTAGGAAATGACATTGCATTGCGTTTAGTTACGTTTAAGTACATTTTATTATTATAATAATATAATAATATAGTTTACAAAAAGGTTAAAATCGTTTTGAAGTTTAATACTGCCCAGTCATCTAAACAATACATTTTTCCATGAATTTTTAGAAGGCAACATACAATACGACATTTATAATATTTGGGAAACGTGAAGATAAATGGCTAATAAATGGAATAAAAAAAATGGACTCTGTGGAGCACCAGAAGTTAAATTCGCAACACGCGAATGTATGTTGATTTTTGTTTTTGTTCTACGGTTATAAATGCAATTTTCCGCTAACTATTTTTAAGATGAGGTTATTTATAATTTATTTAGAAATTATTTAGTTGTTTTAGCTAGAAACTTTTAAGCTCGTAATGCATGCATGTATAATCGCATGTGGAATAAAAATTTTTAACCCATCTTATTCCGTTCTTTCGAAAAAGAATAAGCCAAATGCTTTGGACTGAGCCCTAGGCAATTCAAATGATATAAATCTAATACTGTGACTTCATGGTGGAAGGCAAACGTTAAAAATGCTGTCACAATTCGCTACTTGCCGCAGCGGGACATTTACCATTACCTGTCTCTTTTCTCTTTTCAAATCTCTTCGCGCATAACGTGTCACTGTAAACCCACAGCAGTAGATCCATATACAATGTGTAAATGCTTACCAAATATATAAAAGCAAGGACAGGCGCACGTGGATGGTAAAAGAAAAGAAAGTTGGAATGTACTTGGATTATTTTTTTTGTTTCCCCCCCTACGATTTCACGTTATATGAGAATAATAACTACTCATTTTGGAATATTCCACTATCCAGGAAAGCAGATACTAAATTTCTTGCTTAAATTTTACATAAAATGTGTCAAATTTAGTCTAATAGAAAATCTTACACAACACTATGTAGCATGAACTTTGATGACCAATTATGGTTTTAATTTAACTTAAGAACGATCGAATCGAATAGGCGATAATAGGCGAACAAAAATAGAACGACAACAGAGTGAAGCATGAACTTTTGACATGCGCGAACAACTTATATACTTAAATTCGAAATGACCTTCTACGATATGAGAACATACATGTACATATAAAGCAAAATGCGGGAAGTTATAACCTGATACTCGTTGTAACTTTGAACTTGACACGCACGAGGTTTTTTTTTTATCAGGCAATCTTAAATCCGGCAAATTTGAAATGAACCTAGTCACCGTCAATTGCGCAACTTTCAAGTATTTGTTTTTACAATTTTGGTCGAAAGAAAGATATATTTCAAGGTACTGATAGGAAATAGAAATACGTCAAAACAAAAATAAGCTCACAACACTGGATCTCTAAATACTAACTACTGTAGCAAAGCCATATACAAAATTTTTGTTTTGTAATCAGCTCTATAAGTGAAGGCTGTGTCATCTAGAGCATGAGAGTGGTTATTCTACCCTATCAAATAATATAAAAATGGACTCGTCACTCGCATAAAGATCGTGGAAATATGTACCTACAGCAATGTGATCAAATAAACTCTTACTTGGTTAAATGTACAACTTTTGCCGTATATCATGCACTTGTGGACAATGGTTCTGAATACGATAATAAAATTTTTATATTGGGTCTCTTCAGCACCTTAATATTTTTTATCGATAAGCGACTCTGCATTTAGAGATGTCGGCGAACCCGTAGCTAAACTATGTGGAAGGCTAAAACTGAAAAATAATTTTGCTCAAGACAAATTGTTAGCAAGTTAATTAATTCATTGTGATTTTCAGATGGGTATTTGAATGACTGAAGCTTATCAATAAGAACTTGGATAACTTCCTGTTTAGGGACATTCATTAATTGACTGTACTCGTCTAAAGGATTAACAAGAATAAGAAACATTCAATTGAATTCGGTTATCGCTGAACATCATCCAGATATTGGCCACTAGATATTATTTAGTGCTACTTCATTACTTTGTAACTTTTTCCACAATTGCAATCGAAAAATTAGAGTCTAAACATCCTAAGAATGTCAATAGATATAGAGGCTACCCCCTCGCACACATATGGAAGTCTATCATCTGCAACGACTGATCCTCGACCGACACTGGCCGCGATACCCAGCCAATCAGCAACAAGCCTTGCCCAACCCCGATATAAAGGCCTGCTGTTTCTCTTATACCCTTGCAGTTGACTTTCCTCTGGAATGGTTCATATGCTGAGTTACCGTGATCAATTGCATCCTGCTCATTTAGTTTCACCTCTGGGGTGGTTTATACGTTGAATTACCGTGCCAACTTTGGCCTACCACCTTTCCTTCTCCTGAAAAAGCTCCATATGATTGTGGGCGATCATCGAGTTTTCGATTACTTACTACGACACGGTCCAAACCCGGAACACGTTTAGTTTTAACCGACTCCGGCCGTGGAAGCCTATGTTATTACATCACGTGACCGTTGGAAACTTGTTTCTAACACATCTTGATACATCCATAATAATTAAATGTGATTTTATTGATCTTCATATACACTGATGATTATGGAATTTCGGAACTTTGAAAAAAAAAGTGATTTCAAATTTCTACTTGACTAAGACTTGAGAAAAGTGTACTATATACGGAGGGTGACGGACGTTCCACTACAGTTTATATGTGTATATATTTCTATTTTGCATCCGTATATTTTATTAAATAATCAACGTCAACACTAAGGTTTACACAATGAAAAACTCGTCCTAAGCGATAGGAAAGACGAACACGGTTTTTTCCTGCATTTCATTAGTAGTGTTAACCCCTGTTCATCTTCGTTATGATCCTAGGCACATATCGCTAGTTCTTAATTTTACAAGTATAATTGCGAACGTGACCAAGAATTCAATATTATATGAATTCGTGGTGGGGAGAAGCTTATGAGTTCATCCTAGTTCAACCATTTACGCGAGTTATAACATATTGGTTAAGTTACACCTATGTATGCGTTTGCGTTCGAACGTCTGTTGAAAGGCAAACATTCAATTTACCTCAGTAAATAACACATTCAGTGGGAGGCAATAGTAAGATGATGAGCGATACTAAGCGGTAAATTATCGCAGCTTCTTTTAAAGTTAGCCTAGGGATTCAGGACTTAACTCAATAAAAGGTTTTATTTAGAAAACAAGAAATTAAAACTCATGGCACGTGGGAAAATTAGGTCGCAGATGAAATAATTAAAATCTCGTTAAATATGTTGAGCTTTTATGTCAAAGAAAACAAAATTAATTTATACTTACCCAAACAAAAAAAAAAAAAAAAAAAACAAATTCAAGGTCAATGAAAATAGATTAGATTATTACGAGAAAGTTGGTAATTATATTGTGCAAATAAACCTTATCGGCAAGTTTTTGTATTCAAATAAGACGATCTGAATTATATCCACCATAAACATGATAGCTATTCTAGTTTGTATCAAGCATGTGCAAAAATGTTGTTAATCGTACAGATATGCTATTCGCACTTGAAATCGTAAGTATAATTTAGCGTTAAGTTGTTGGCAATTTCGTAATTTTGTTATAGATTCTTAAAATAAATTATTATTACGTATCAAGAAATAGAGATACAACCATTTGCTCTGAAACAAAGTATCTTCTGTTAAGCCCATTTTAGAACAATAGGAAAATTAGTATTTGGCAACAGATAGAAGCAATACTTCTATAAATTTATTAGCTAGGTAACCTCACCAAATTTTATTTCCTGATCTTCATGTCATTTGGTATTACTTATAGAGCAATCGAACTCTTCACGCATCTTTCAATATAGAAACCGGCTTCCAAAAATAGTGACTTTGCATTTCTTGAATATAAAGTTGCGAATATTAAGTTCCATAAAAATAGTGAGTTAGCCAATACCAGATACCATTCACATATTTTTTATATAACCACTTCTCATTAGTGAGTGCTCAAGAGCACAACGAGAACTAAAAATGTAAAACGAATATTATAAATTTTAGTGCTCAGGTTAGGCTTATTGTTATTTAGGTTAGTTGCCTCAGCTATAATTTTTCATGCTACTGCGGGAGTTTTATTTGCCTTTCAAACCATTTGGATTAAATGGTGATATTATCGCTCTGTAGTTCATTTTCTTTGTTTTGCCGCTTTTTTACCTAAATCAATTTAGTGTGCGCACTAGTTTTAGATGATTACAAAATCCTTCGCGAGCCAGTATTATTGTACGTAGAAACATTCTTTGTTGGTGACAAGCTTTTCATTGTTGTGATTTGCGTTTACGGATGTTCTCTGTATATTATATAGAGAAACATATAAAATAAAGGAAATAGAATAACAGTCTTTTTATTTAAAAAATTCCAAGAATTCGGGAGATGTTTAAAAACAAAGGAGGCCATACAAGTTAGTCCTTCTTCCATTTGCGCATTGGTGTGTATACACAAGTGTTCAAAGAGTACATTGAAAAATGTCTTGATAAAATGGTTTTACTATTATTTATAAGCACTATAGATAAATCTACTCCGAAGTTCAATGTTCACTGGAACATTGCCAGCTAATCAATTCACCGTATATTGTATAACATTTATTTATCTCCGAGGTACAAACGAAAGCAACTAGAGCGATAAGTGATTAGCTATTTGAATCGATTAAAAAAGAACGAGCAATATGAGTGTTGAAAAAAATAGTTCCGCCTCTCTGTTATGGTGGCAATGTCGAAATATTGTGAGCAAATTTGTTTTTTCCTTCTTTGTGTTCATTTATCGTTTTTTTTTTTTTTTGTTGGGTAATTGATCCCCTTCTTGTCGTAACGCGACTATTTGGTCTCTATGCCCAAGCTGTAGCCTTAATACAGGATTCCTTTGCGCCAAAATTTGCGTCACGATCTGCTTTCTATGCGATTTCCAACGAAATTCTTATTCTATTTCAATTGCAATTGCAATTGTTCGCGTTTTCCAGCGGCACGAGACTAAAACAGATGTAGAAATAAGTAATTAATAAGCTAGAAGAAATGATTTTATATTGCAAGCAAATAGAACAATTAATTGTTTAAAATTTCACAAACATTACATGGATTCAAGGTGATTTATGCATAATTAAGATAACTGACTTGCAAATTTTGAGCAGAAAGTGCTACTACCGTAAGTGTTAAAGATATCTGCTGATGGTGAGAGTATTTAAATTTGAGAAGATTAACCTAGATCTTCCCCAGAAGATTTTCAAGGGTTTTCCATAAGAAAATTGAACTAAAATGAAATCTACTAGCGACAGAACCAAATTTGTAATTCCAGGGATTTAGAAGTTCATTGTTAAGTTTATATTGGATCAAGAGCTTAAGTTACCAGGCCAATTCTATGCGTTATCTGTTCAATTACTGGGATGTAATTGATACCAAGTCAAAGAAAATCATCTTTTGAAAACCCATATTTGATTAAATGCTTGTCAATAAGCCAAGTTGTAAATCACTGTATAGTTTATGGCAAAGCGAAATCGTTGGCCCACATTCTCTTCAGAGGAAGCGCAACAGCAAACGGCCAATGGTATCGAACGACACCTATCTTTATGATTGGTAGTTATTTTCTACGAGGTTATGCCCTAATGCATCCGGATTATTTTTCAAGAGATTATTTAAAATCAGTAGACTGTGCAATCAAAGCATGAACACTTTTTTGGCGGTGGTGACGGGCCTAGGGGTGTATAAACTGTTGCATTGTACAGTGCCTAAAACTCTGCCACAGGTAGGTGCAGCGCCTCTCTACATTGAATTACCTATGATTAATGCTGAAAAATGAAAATATAAGTATTCAGGATACGAAATATTCAAATCATTTCCTAAAGATTGATATTTGTTGGTACTGAAGTACTACGTATGATTCAAGCATGGCGCCAATTTATAGTATCTAAAACTATACTTTATTTCTATTATTGACTTTTATTGCTGTTTGTGCTATCCATTCCAAACAAAAGTGCAACGAGAACTAGAAATGTAAAATGAATCCTATAAATTTTACTGCTCAAAATAAGGTTATCGCTATTTGGATTGGTTGCCTCAGCTATAATTATTCATGTAATTGCGGAGGAAATTGCAATAAAGTGGACATATTTGCGTTTCATACATAAATAATACATAACAACGATTGCCTCAACCATTAGGATTAAATGATATCCCTTTGCAGTCCATTTTCTTTGTTTTACAATTGTAAATCCCTTGCGGGTCTGCATGCCAAATGGAAAAATTCTTTGTTGGTAACAAATTTTTCATACGCTTTGCGTTTACGGATGGATTCGACCGAAGAGCGTATCTGTACCAAGTTCTGTTTAGAATTCGGTTATTCTGCCGCAGAAACATGCTAAATGTTAAAGGAAGCATTTGGCAACGGCCGCTTGAAACAAACTCACGACTAGTCCTAACTGATCTGTTTTTTCGATAATGATACGAATACCAGCAAAGAGTTCCAAGTCTGACGAGCTCTATTGTGGTGTCCTAAGACGGCTAAAGTAAGACATGAGAAGGAATCGTCCAGAAAAGTGGAGCAGCAACGGCTGGGATTTCCTCAATGATAACGCGAGGCCACATATCGCTATCAGCGTACAGCAGCTTTTGGTGAAACACAACATACCTGTTGCTTTTTATCAAGTGTACTCACCTGACTTTACTTCTTTTGATTTTTAATTTTTTCCGAAAATGAAGAACCAGTTGAAGAGGTAAACACTTGATGCAATGGCTCATTAACAAAACAAGACTTCACGAATGCTTTTCTGATGGAAGCACTGGCTTCGGTATTTGCACTCCTTAAAGGTAGCGAAGGTGAATGGAATTATGGTATTCTTCGATTTTATTTGTTGCAAGATAGGGGAAGTGACTAAATTTCGAGAGCGACTACCTACACTCGTGTTTATTCAAACAACACGAGTCTGTCTGTTCGATTTGATAGTTTAGTTGCATACACTCCGATCTTGCCCAACACTGGTCACTGCCACTTGAGGGAATTTAACTTAACCGAGTGTACATAGTGGGCTCACTAGGCGTGATGTATGTATATGTGGTGCTAATGACAGCTAACTTCGACAATACGAATTATATATACGAAAATACTATAGTGTTTGCTGCTTACTTGGTTGAATTGTGTGTGTTATTAAAGGGTAATATGGCACGTTGCTGGATAGTATGCCAATATGAATTTTTCTTGGCAAACATATTATTCTTATTTGGGTGCAGGAAATCATTTCATGTAATAAGCATGTGGCGTTAACGTATATATTTCGAAAGCAATACTTTTCATTGGCTTCCGTTTACCATTTCTTATCGTTAATAGAGCGTTTTTTTTATCAAAGTTTCTGTCTACGCTTTACACCTAATTAAATATTAAACGCTAATTCGTTCCGAAAAAAACCTATTTTTCGCTTCGGAAACAATGTATTGCATAATAATGAAACACCATTAATGAAGTGATTTGCTAGCTGTACGATTGATAAATTTAGCAGTTACTACACGCAGCTACTAACCACAAAGCATCCTTGAAAACTATACTGACACATTTTTCAATAGAATAATTTAAACCTCCTCGGATATTTTTCAATAGATGGTGATTTTGGAATTTTGTTTACAAATCTTTCATGAAGTTGATAGTATTGCATATACTAACTTCAGTTTAAGATAAATAAAAAGCTAGAGCTTCTCGTTATATATAGGCGGTGCGTTGTAAAGTTGAAGTACTATTTCACTAAAACTGAATCCTTATCACAACACTTCACAAAAACTGAATGTACGCTTCGATAGCCATGCTAGTGTGACATTTTATGATTCGATAAAATGTAAAGCTTGCTCTAATTGGAATTACTTCTAACGTATTTTTGAGGCTATACATTTAGATGTCATGTACTCCACAATAAATAAGAAAACAAGGGTTTTGAAAAGCAAAACAAACTAAGGTATCAGAATGCCAGGAGGAGAAACTCAATTTCAATTTATTTATTTATTCATACATTCATTCATTTGCATTGTAATTTTCTGGGCATACTTCTTATTTTGAACATCTTCTCAGCCTCAGGGAGTACACTTTATTAAAGTTTGATCTGAATGTAATCAGTTCGTTGGCTCTCTGCTGATAATCAAAAAAAAGGTCTAGGTACGTAGGTGTTTCATTCTGTTTATTTCGCGTTACAGTCGCCTGGAAATATTCTCGAATGGATGGATTCATGAAATAAAGAAGGAATAACAATTAATACCGAGATCAAGAATTTTCAAAACCACAACCACGTTAAAACATGTTTGTCTGAATTTTTCTAACATTGCAGATTTCTACAAAAATCAAGACATATTCATATGTAACATAACATGTCAATTTTAGAAAATGTTTCCGTATACGATTACTGATTAAATCCTATAAACTCGTCTTTGTTTTAAGCATACAATAGCCAGAGATTACACCTCCTATTGTTTTGATGTATACGTAATGATCATAGGATAGAGTGTCTAGTATTTTTACCTAAGGATTATCCAAGCTTTGGGACATCATTTACAGAAATACTGACTTCCTTAAAATAGAACCTCGTTACATCTGTCTCATGTTAACATGGTAACAGACTAAATCAAAATATTATATCTTTTTGCTTTGTTCCCCGAAATACACTAAAAATCCCTATAAAGTGATAGAAATGTACATTACCAAAATCCCATAATCGCATTCAATTCCAAAAATATCCACGAGGATTTAACTTAACCACATGTACCAAAATTGCTTAGATTATTTTTTAATATGTTCAAACTACTGACTGGTTCCAACTAGAATAGAAATATTGAGTCTGTATAGAACTAATTAACATATAGTTGTGTTCTTTAAATATACAAAAAACAGACAGTGGGTAAACTTGTAATATATATTAAGAATAATGTATTAATTTCAGTGATTGTTGGTTATCATCATATTAAAGAGATTATGCAATAAGATATACCTAAACGATTCTAATTCCTACTGTGTAGGCAATTTAATCTAAACATAGCGACTTATTACTTATTACGATGATAAAAATCTTATATTATATACAGGCTGAGTCAATACTCATTCTCCAGCCCACGGATACGAGTTGTACTAATAAAAATAGGACAAAAAAAAGAGAAAAGAATACTGAAATCCCGAGAGCGAAGCTGTTTTCAGGAAAAAAAATTAAATTAAATATTAAGGCGCTATTCACCAAATTTATAGAAATTTATTATTACTAACGTTGGTCTGTGATGGTACAGATAGGCACTTTTGGAAAAAGAACCATTGGTCCATATTTTTTTCCAAGAATACTGAATACTAAAAAATTACAGTATTTTTTGCGAGAGCACTTTGCCAGGTCTATTAACGTATATTCCTTTACAACAAAACGCAATATGTTTTTCCAACACGATACGCGCGTGAACATGCTACATTAACAAGTGCGAGAAATTTTGAATCGCCGTTTTCCTATTGAATAATGACTTACCGTGTATAGAAAGTAATTCTTCTAATATTTTGTAATTAATTGGGAGTATGTAATTAAATGAAAATTTAACCTTCTTAAGAATCAATTATATCAATTATAGACATTTTGAAGTACAATTAGATTAGCAAATGGAAACGTCACAATGTATTACAGATACAGTGAAAGTGAAAGGTCGTATAGATTAAAGCCATTGCACAACTAGTTCATTAACATTACAATATTTGGTCGCTGCATAGACCTAGTGGATTTGTTACAGAAGCGGGAGCGATAACGAAGACCAATATCAAGACCAATATATAGGGTATCCAAAACGCGGTGTGCTTCTCCGTTTAAAGTGCAATCTAATAAACAAACCGTTTGGTTTCACAAGCCGTCCAATTAACGCGCCATTGTTAGCTAGCAAACAGATGCGTACATTATTTACTTTTCTGTTTCCAAAACAACTGACAATTAATTTCGATTTTTATGACCTGCCGTTAGGTTTACCTTGGCGAGAAGTTGTCTCCCACCATGCTGGAGATGTTTCTCTTTCACTTCGCGTGTGATACTTGAAGAATCAATTCGAATTTGCATTTAAAACTTGTTCATCGGCTGTTGTGAAAATATAGGTATAACGGTTACCGGCATTGAATTTATTGAATACCATAATAGCAATTTTTAAAAATAGCTCTATACAAGATATCCTAATTACGCTACCTGCTCTTAATCAGCATATATTTTTAAAAGATACAATATCTACAATACAACTTCCATGAATTACTCTGGCATCTCATTTTACCAGATCCCTAGAATGTCATCAAATAAAAAGCATTGCATAAGAACAAAAATACGAAATGCTTAAGTGTGCTTTTAAAATGTGAGTATCTGTAAGTAAAAAAAAAAAGATCATTAAATGTACACGTTTTGAAACAAATCTATGCAAACAGCTAAATATGCAGTAAAACCAAACTATCGATTATATTTAAATTAAAACAGGCGGAACTGTATTTTGTAAAATGAAAAATGAGACGAATAGAAATGACAATATATTAAAACAGACAAGTTCTTTTTTAATAGATTATTTATGTAGAATATCTGGATTGCTCTTTCTTAATTTGTGACAAGGTAATATGCAGTATTCTTTATGGATAAAATACGGTCGTGATATGTTTTAATAAAAATATATAGTTAAAAGCTAAATTTATTCATATTTTTCAACCTGAAAACACAGGTTACCTTACGTGTTTACACCCCAAAGCGTCATATTCACACTAAGTATGCACAATAGACATTGTGAAATGTAAATTTTACACTCAGTAATATGACATTTCAGTTATTAGTACTAATGAATATTAAAATTAACACTGGCTTTTTAAGAAAATTTAGTTTTTTAAGAAAATTTAACGTCCATGCATATCTGTTGCAATTTTTTGCACGCGAAAATGCTCACTCATGAGTGTAAAGCTATATGTACCACTTTTGAGCATTAATTTAACACTGGATCTTTTTACTGTGTATCATCTCGATATGTAACTAGATTATTAAGTTGTTAACACTTTTTCCTCTTCCTATTTAAAAAATATTACTGGCTTATCTTTTTAAGGTTAAAAGCTTACAATATTTATATGTTAAATGAATAAATTACGGTAACCTTTGTCATTTACCTTAGTATAAACAGCATCCTAAATAATATTTACAAAATTCCTGCAATTACGCGATAAAAATATTTTATAATTACAGGAAAGTCACATCAATTTATTTCCTGTTAGTTATGATTTTATATATATTGTACTGATATGACCAATTTACTTACAATTTCAATTTGTGATACATCATAGATTTGTGTAGGATTTGTAAAAGATTGTTTTCTAAATTCTTTAAAATTGCGAAAAGCGATTACAGTTTATAAAAATACTAAACAAATTTTAGCAAATAATCAACGTGGTTTTTATTCGAATAGATCAACAATAACTGCGCTCAAGAACTTACAGTCAGTTAATCTCCTTCATGGAGGCGACTGAATGCTCGATGGGTGCCTTTTGTGACCTTAGTGCAGTGTTCGACTGCATTGACTGCTCTAGGCTGTGCTCGGTGTAGCATATAGCTGGTTAAATTTCATAAATGACATATATTAATTATTAGCATCAAATATCAACAAAAAGTGACATATTTTACACTATCAATCAAATTATTGGGATGTGAACTTAGGTGTCCCGTAAGGTTCTAAGTTAGGTTCTATAATATTTTATCGTACCCTATCGACTGAAGTTCTATTATTTCAGATATCGTTTTAGTACGATGTGTAATTGGTGAAATATACATTTGTGGCATTTGAAGATAAATAAAATCCAAATATTTCACTTCCACAATAGGCAGAAACATTGCGCTAATGTAGAAGTGATTATTGCTCCTCAAGTAATGCGCAATGTTGACAATTGCCAACCTCTGGGTTTGGAATAAACCTTCGAATTATCTATATTTAGCAATTTCCAACGGACTTCCTGGAGGAATTCGGATTTGCAATAATTTATCCAATTAGGAGAAGTGTGATTGTATTTTTATGGTCGATTTTATTTTGTTATACACTGCAATTCTTGTGACTTGACTTATTTTATTTCTTAAATGACTAATAAATCTACAACTTTTAGGAGTAGTTAGTTCTTAGCTTAGTTAGTTAGTTCAGTATTGGTGCTGAAGATGATAGCTTAGCTATCGAAACGTACGTTCAGTATCAGTGAAGTGTTTGCGGCAGAGAGTAATAGTGAAGTGTTCCACGATAACGAACCAGTAATAAATTTTGTATAATTGTTAGTTTTACAATAAAAGTGTAACTTCTAACCAATATAATGAAAAAATATGAATAATAAAAGTTAAATAAGATAATGAAATCAAAACAGTATTGAATATAAGGTCACAAGTATAGATATTTGATAACTATAGGACCTCTTGTAGCATCGAACAGTAAATATTCTTTTCACATATACTTACAGTATATAGATACAAGATAATTTGAGGTTATTTACACACCCAAAATTAGAATACTTTGCTTACTCTTCGTTTTTCTACGTCACATTGTTTACTGGAATTTCACTGGAATTAGCACAAGACGGAAAACGTATAAATTTACAAGAACTGGCGGAAGAACCCTATATTATTTATATAATTTTATGTTTTGGAACATTGCTAATTTTTGATTACGCGTGCCGAATGGAAAATTTAAGTATGAATTATGGTACGAACTTGCTTGATTTCTACCATTTTTCCATGCGCTGTTCGATCCACTAGAATTTGCCAATTACGTATGTAAAAACGGCATTCAACATTATTATTGCTACGTCGTATGTGCTATTAAAATTGTAATATATGTCATTCATATTTATCCGCTGCGAAAATATTGACATTCTGAGCGCGATGAAACTGTGACCTTGTTCGGATACGTTTAGAGGAACCGGTTCGCGTTAAATATTGCATAACACAATACCAGAAACAAACGGACATGTATATAATGTTTGTATCTATGTGTACGTATTACGACATGACAAACAATATTAAATCAGAGAAGCCAGTGTAACATTTTTTGCGCTTTGCCATTTCGATAAAGGTCGTGGTATATCCGTTATTCGTTTTAATTAAATACGATTGTAGAACTAACAGGATGGGACGTAATAATTAATAATATGATTGATTATACTGTCAATGTTAATGCAAATAGAAAAAATTAAATATGCGGATTTTATGAAACAAGTTGTTTGCCCAAACAAAAAAATTGATGGAATAATCATATACCCATAACCGAAATAATAGAATTTGTTGAATATTGCAGAATAAGCAATGATCTCTTTATTTGGCGCGAAGCGCTTTCCGCCAAACCACTTTTTCAAGTTTGTAAAAAGAAAGAAGTTACATGGCGCTAAATCTGGAGAATATGGGGTACCCATTCGTACCGTAACTGACCTAGTTTTACTATGGAAATTACCGACGAGCGGGCCGGTGCATTACCAGAATTTTTTCTTCGCTAGGTGGGGCTGTTTTCTTTTTAACCCTCAAGTGCTATCGTGGGGTGTTTCGGAACCCCAGAGGTCATTTTTTTTAAATTTTTTCTAAAACTATTTTTGTCACATTTCTAAGGTTCCAGGTATTCGCCTATGCAAATGAGATATGCAATATAGTGTAATTTATTATTTAACATATTCTACAGTTTTAGCAAAAAATAGCTTTTGGGGTGTCTCAACACCCCACGATAGCAATTACGTTTGTTTTTTTCAAAAATAGCGTAGTGTATTCTAACCAATGATTTAGAATTTTATAGTGATAATAGCCCTCGTCCTCTTTTGGGGAAATCACAGATGTTGTTGTGCATGTAAGTATAGGGGATTCACTTATATACGTTCCAATTCGGCGATTTTTATTATAGTACCTACATGTACAGGGGATTCACTCATTTATGTTCGACTTCGGTGAATTTTTACAAATCAAATAGTGGCATTTCCCCTGATTTCTGTACGGCGTATAAATATTCGACTCAAACAAATTTCTTACTCAGTTCCTCACAAACCAGAGCGTCGTCAACTTGTTCCTTATTTCCCTTCTATAATACGTGTATTGAATAGTAAAAACAATATGATAAAGTTTCTAACTGATGAACAATTAGCAAATCTTGCCGAAAACTTTTACGATGATGTTAGTGAAAGTGAATGCCCTGATGAACGTGATGATGATTTGAGTGATGCAGCAAGCGAACATAGTGATCACGACACATGTTCAGAATTTGAAGTCGAATCTGAAAACGAAAGTGAAGAAGACTTAGGTGATGTCAGTGCAAGAACAAGTTACTTCTATGGACGAAATCGATATAAGTGGTCCAAAAATCCTCCTGCTACTTCACGTACCAGATCTTCTAATATAGTCACTCTTCGACCGGGAGCAAAGGGTCCGGCAGTAAATACTCCTCCAAGAACACCTTCTGAAGCATTTTCTCTTTTCTTTACGGAAGAAATTCTAAATGAAATACTAGAGCATACAAATGCAAAAATAACGGAAACGAGTTCTTCTTATGGACCAACGGCAAGTTATGTTGAACATGTAGACATGATTGAATTGAAAGCATTTCTGGGACTTGTAATTTTGGCAGGAGTGTTTAAATCAAACCACGAAGATACTAGAAGTCTTTTTGCAACGGATGGTACGGGACGAGATATTTTTAGAGGTGTCATGTCTAAACAACGGTTTTTGTTTCTTTTGTCAGTGCTAAGATTTGACGATCAAACAACTAGAAGGAACAGGATTGACAATGGTGATAAACTTGCTGCCATTTCAAAAATTTATGAAATTTTCAACGCAAACTGTACGAATAATTACAGTTGCAGCGAATATGCTGTTGTAGATGAAATGCTTGTTGGATTTCGCGGCCGCTGCTCTTTTCGCCAATATATCAAGAGTAAACCAAAAAAATATGGCATCAAAATTATGTGCTTATGCGATTCGAAAACGCATTATCTGATCAATTCATTTATTTATACAGGAAAGACAACCGAACCCAATCCAAACAAACTTTCAGTTCCAACACGTAGTGTACTCAAATTAATTTCTCCGATCATCAATACAAATCGAAATCTAACAGGAGATAATTGGTTTTCTTCTATAGAGCTGTTGAATGAATTGAAACGGGTTGGTATAACGTATGTTGGAACACTTCGTAAGAATAAGCGCGAAATTCCGCCAGCATTTTTACAAACTAAACAGCAACCAATAAACACCTGTAAATTTGGATTTACGCACGATAATACGTTGGTTTCCTTCATACCAAAAAAGAACAACTGTGTCTTGTTGGTTTCGTCTATGCATCACAATGGAAATGTTGAAGTAAATGCAAAACCTGAAATAATAAATTTCTACAATTGTACCAAAGGGGGAGTTGATGCTTTAGACCAGAAGTGTATGACGTACTCCTGCCAAAGACGAACCAGACGATGGCCAATGGCTATATTAGGAGCAATGGTAGACATTTCACGTGTCAACAGTTACATAATTTTCTTAGCCACTTCAGACCATACAGTTAACATGACACGAAGAGAATTTTATATTCGTCTAGGAAGAGAACTCGTCAATGACCACGTAAAAAGACGATACCAAACAAAAGAATTGTCAACTAAGCTAAACTCAATTATCAAAAATTTACTAGGCTTAGAAACACCACAACAACAGCCACAAGAAGCAGAACCTTCAAGAACCTACAAAAGGTGTCACATCTGCGGGCGAAATAGAGACAAGAAAATAAAAACCACGTGTCATAGATGTCATCAGCATGTCTGCAAGGAACATTCTGAGCAACTTGTAAAATGCGCAGAATGCTTACAAAGGTAAATTGTAAGAAATTTATAAAAATCTGATTACATGAAATAACACATTACATGTTTTTTGTCAAATAAAATGTACGCCTCACAACGTCATTGTCAGAATTTTTATGTGAAATGCTAATGGCATTTTCTTTTACAGGGAGTAAGACCATAGTTTCCAGTAACAGAAAAAACCAAGACATCTTAACAATACAGAACACAATTTTGTAAAAAGAAAAAATTGTACGAAGAAATACTTTTTACATAATTTTTATGAATGTAACATTTCCTCCTAATTTTCTGTTTTGCTTTAAATAAAGTTTTGTTTTTCCTTACAACAATCGCAAGATAAAGGTCTAGTTATTACACTGTGGGTTTAAAAGTGAAAAAAAAAAAGATAACTAACAAAAAAAAGCTAAATTTAAAGAGTGGGGTGTAAAACACCCCACGATAGCAGTTGTGTTACCTGAAAACACGATAGTACTTGAGGGTTAATTCCGCGTCGAATCGGTCCAACAAATCAACTTATTACTGTCCCGTGATTATCATTTCCTTTTCCAAATAATCAATTAAGACTATGCCTTGCGAAAAAAAAAACCATTATGCCGACTGATTTTTAGTTTCTGGCGGGTAATGATGCATCTATCTGTCATCTACAGTCACGTAACACCCCAGAAACTCACTCATATTACAATTGTGAGCAGAAGCTGCACTCATCCGCCGATAGCTTTCTCTTCTTGAAGGATGCCTCGCAGTCGTTCAATTAATTTGTTTACCATAAAAGAATGAGGCGATGATTCCCAGAAGTTTTGTTAAAATAAAGTAATAATAATCATATGCAACGTGTGTCAAAAATAGAAAGATCGCCTTTTTTTCGGGTGCATTCCTTACAAGGTGTTACAAGTTCTTATTAAGAATTATTGATATTTATGTGAAAAATTCAGGTATTTTTGGTGTACTTTGTTCATCGGCTTGGTGATTAAGAAATGAGTGGAAACTGTACTAGAAATTATACTTTAAGATAAGTAATATTCCGTATAACCTTTTTCTATATACTCCTCTTTGTGACAAAGGAAAAAAGTGATTAAATCCTGCCATTTATTGTTTTCTCGTCTTCCAATCTATCTCTTGGAAAAAGCGTTGGTGTCGGTTGATTAACAGATACACAGGTACAGAGCCGAAGCCAAATCAACATTGATAAAAAAAGGGACCGATAATACGGCTTAGAATGCTAACCCAAACATTAACCTTGAGGGTGCTGGATATGGTGCTCCAAAAACTAAGAGGAATTTTCCGATTACCAATATTTGCTGTTATGTCTGTTTACTTTAACGTTAAAGCAAAAAGTAAGTTCGTGAGAGGAAAGAATATTGTTGACATCATAAGTATTTCAATTCTTTCACATTCACTTACACAAATTCAAGTATTTTTAAATGTGGATAAAAATTTCATAACAATCATTTATTTTTAACATATTTTCCTGAAATAAAATTTAACAATAATAAAACACGGTCTCCGTACCACTAACTAGCCCTATGAATGTGACAACATATGAATAATGAGGTTTATTAAGAATATTTTAAGATACAAAAAAAGAATAATTATATTAATTCCCCTAAGTGTGCTAGCCTCGACGTCGAAAAGTGCTGCCCTCGCAGATTCTGTGGAAAAGACTGCATGATTCTGTAGAGGTCGTCGATATAGCGATATAATTCGACAATCTCCGTGATTAGAGTATCTTTAATTAGATACTCTCATCCGAACAAGTAAGAATAATTATTAGCTTTTTTCGGTATCTTGGCTATTTGTCACAAACTTACAAACGCTCATTGTATCCAAACCGCCTTGGAATGGATGTATTTTTCAGTAAAAGAGGAAGCTAGTACTTATAGTACACGACTTATTCTGGTTTGATTTTGCTTAAAATCGGTTGTTAAAATAGTTAATATACCTTGTAAAAATAGCATTACATTGTTTAAAACTAATTTTATTACAAAAAATATTCATGAATAAATATAATATAATAATAGACATCATCATTGACAAGGAAAAAACCTAGCGACACTCTTCTATAGGATATTCTTGTTAAAAATCTATTGCCAATTTTTAACAATGCGTGGGCTCTCTATATAAAGTATATACAGTCAATATGCTAAGCTTTAAAATGGTGTTTGGTAATCAAACAGCTGGTTTACAAATCTCATGCACGCAAGCAAAAATAAATCCGATTTATTTACTAATGTTGACAAAACGATCTAACAAACACGATTCACTAAGCTAAACTCAGACGCAAATTTCATAAAAAGTACGTGAAGGAAGTCATGTACGTATGCGTATTGTTTCGCTTTAAAGTTAATAAAGCGCGGAATAGACGTAGTGTAGAATTAATGACGGTAATTGCGAGAATCGTAATTAAGTCTAGAATTACATACTAAAAACCATCAGGTGAATACTAAAACTCGCCGGCCTTTCAATCAGACCACCGGAAAGAAAACATCGTTTCATCAGATATTCTTTTTAAGATTACTTCACAACATGTAATTATAATAATGGAATCTATGTCTTACAATACATTAAATCTATTTTCACTTCCAGTATTGTGGAATATATTAGATCTTGCGCCATCTGTGTATATGCGCATATGTAATAATAAAACTGTTATCCTGTTGTTTGCGTATATATTTATATATTGAATAAGGAAATTGAATTTCATGGTACATATCGTAATTCAGTTTAAACATTAGTTCGCATGTAATAAATATGCTGATGCATATGTGAAAAGAATTCAAAAGATTAAATAATTAATAACTGCAGTAAAAAAACTACTTTGCAATCCAAAATATGTAAACAGGTTCTTTTAACAGTCCAGATTGTCTGGAGTTTGATGTATAACAGAACAATTGTTAAATCAGCACGTGTACTCATAGTAAATAAAATTTCTGTTCAAATTTTCATAGGACTGAATTTTAATCTTTCTATTTAAAGATTTATATACGCGTAGCTACTTATTTGTATTATAAAAGTATAAAATCGCTGGAGATGCGTGCGAGATATGGCGAAAACTGTTACTAAATCGATTCTTAAATAATGGGTCAACATTACAATACCAAAGATCGTATTTAATAATTTGTAAATATTGCTAAATTTTAATTTATGCAATTTCTGTGTATTTTTACACAGCGGAAACTGCATTGATCGATATATAAAATTTTGCAAAAATTTGCTTTTGACCCCAAATGGGGTAGTATTAGAAGTCGAATTAATTTTTCGAAAACATTATACGGCGTGTCCGATAATTACGCTCAAACTTTCAAATGAAAAATGCGTTAAGACTACTTCTTTATACAATACTATTTTTCTCTATTATCAAATTCCTCTTGCAATGAAACAAAAAAAATCATATTCATTACACACCTAAAATTGACACTTTTCAAGGTATCTGGAAAATGTGTAACACAATTTTCCCCTACAATGAAAATAGAGTGCATGTAATTTTTTAAAATGTAAGCTAACTTCGTAGGTATTGAAATCATGTCCATTAAGAACGAGAAACTGGATTGCTGAAACGTTGAATTTTTTCGATCCAAATATGTGGGAAATTGAATTGCTGCAGTAATTAGAATTATGGTTGTTTGGCAGCTGATTCCTTGTAAATTTGGTTTCATTTGTCCAAATAATGTTGTAAAAAAAATAATTCGTGCTCTTGGAATCACAAAAATAATTCGTAAGAACTATGTTTTTGAATTTTTTCTTTGGTCGATCCGAGATAATACAGATCAAAATCTATTATTCGAAGGTATCGCTGCTTGATGTCACTTCATTGAATTCGCCATAAATAATAAACAAATTTCAATAGTCTTCGTTACAATATTGTTTGTAAATGAAAACGAAGAGCCATTTCGTCAATAATGAATTGCTTCTCAATGGTCATGGCTAACTTTGAAATATCATAATTGAAATTTAAGAAAACTACGTGAGCTACATTCTTGAATACTTGCGTATAGGAAAATTGTACTACAAAACACATTTTTCGAAATATCTTGAAAAGTATTCATTTTAGATGCGCAATGAATGTCGCATTTTCTTTTATAAATTTGTAAGAGCAATTTGAGAAAAAAAAAAAGAGAATAGGTAGTTGTATTTAAAAAAATTAAGTTTCGACGCTTTTTCAATTTGAAACTTTAAGCGTAATTTTCAAACGCTGTATAATGTTTCTGAAAAGTTTATTCGGATATTAATACAACCCTATGCGGTCAACGGTTCTGCAAAATTTCACATTCCCAAGTTAAACATTTTCAAAGTTATAGTAATAGTTCACGTGCACTCGCCCACCTGTCAAAAATTTTAGAAAAATGTAAGTATTTCAAATATGGTTAGAAATAGCAACGTAGTGATATTCATTTATACATATAAAATACATATAAAATAGACACATTACATTGGGATCAAAATTGAAAACTTTGGTTACCATATCAATTCGATGTCAAATACTTCATCACCGGGGGCAAGGGAACTCCGATTTATAAGTTGATTTGGATTTAATATTAAGTAAACGCTGAATTGGAAAAAGGAAGAGAGAAATTATTATGACTTTTGTCTGGGATAACGAATTTTTTTTCAAAATTATTAAAAATGATATTCGAATAAGAAAAGGATTTCTATTAAATAAACCAGTGAGTTAACTTATTCTTTTTTATATATATTTTTTTTATATATTTTAAGTAAACATCAAAACTTAATCAAGAAAACGTTTGGAGGAATTTTATGAGTAAAAGAGGGCATTAAAAAAATATTATAATTATATATATATAATTATTATAAATAGACAAAGCCGAACCGAGGTCAAAGGATATTTAGAAGCGAAGACTCATCGAAGAAGTGAAATGAGCTCGTGTGAGTAGTGTTGAAACTGTACTGCCAACGTAAACAATCATAATTCTACTTATCTTTATCTGTTATTTTATTTATAATAAACTGTAATTCTTGTTTGAATCAAAGTTTGTTTATTTGAGCCTAAATTTAAGAAAACGTTTCAAAATTTTAATTATTGAATCCTTATTTGACCTAATGTTTGAAAGAAACAAAGAAATTGCATATTTAGTTACAGCCTCACTACAATATATTTTGAAAACTTGTAGTTTCAACCACATAGCACATAATCCAATAGGAAACGTTAAACAAGGAGGTTAGAAATTGAATAGGTATTACTAAAAAAGGGATAACCAGTGTACCAAACGTATACAAGTAAGTATCTAAGTAAACAAGAGTGATTCGTTGCTATGCCGGGCTGTGCGGCATGCGGGAGTCGTGGAGTCGAATTCTACCAGAGTTGCAATTTTAATGTCAATTTTCATTAATTAATTGCATTTGAATAATTAGGTTTTTATAGAAATTAATATATGTTGTATACTATTGTACAATAGTCTGTAATTCACTTAAATCATTTTAAGTAAAACAAAGTTTTGTTGAAAGATTTTATTGCTACCAAAATTGCAAAACGTATGACTTAATATATAATTAAAATCAAGATATAATAAATTAAAAAAATAAATAAAACAATTCTCAGAAATAAATAAAGCAATTCTGAACATAACTTCTTAGTTAAGCTATACTTCCATTACAATTACTAGAATATTAAAATTGTCTGGTTTATTTTGGTTTATTTCCACATATACAATGATATTTAAGATACATAGAAATATGCCTATATCCATTTGAAAACGAAATTTATTTAAGTACAGCCATAAAATATGCAAATATCATCGATAATCGAGACAGCTCGCCGTATAAGCCCCTCCCTCAAGCAAAAAGGTCTGATATCACGTCCATCGGGGTATGACATTAATTTTGGAACAAACATTATATGTCGGTTTTGTGTATTGTCAAACTTTCAGAATTTTCCAATGTCTACTCTTTCTTATATCGATTGTTGCAGTTCTCGGTGAGATACCTTGCATAGATTCGCAAATTATTACACTGCTCACTATGAAATGAGTAAAACAGAGGACCTAGATTCATAATAATTGATTTATAATTCAATTATAAATAATTGAAGTTAATTGCATGCTATAATATAACCTTTATAACTCTCGATAAATACTAAGTAAAATATGTAAGTAGATAGCACTAATTCAGATCAAAATTCATTTACTTATTGACAGTAAGTTTATGTATTTTTAAATCATCACAAAATTAATAATAATAGTACCAATAAATTCAGTATTGTAATGATTGAGCTTAGAAGCTTGTGCTCTAAATGAGAACGAAGGACTTTTCCAAAATTGAGCTTTAAACAATTAAAGGTACACTAAAAACAAACACTGAAAAGAGCTCTATTCAAAGCAAAACCACTCAGTTACTTATCTTGCAATTAGCTGCTAAAGATCTTGTTAATTGTAATCCTGATACCTGGACAAATCTATCAATACATCGACGATAGCCCTGCCGTACAAAATTCAAATATTTCTTTTGTAATTTGCTTATTTTTAACAAGTACTCAAACTTCCGTTGAAATATAGTCCACCATCAAGTCGAAGTTACCACTCCTGCAATGTAAACGGACTCATAAACTTGCAAAATATACCTAAATTGTTTAATTTATAAACATGCTGTGTACACTTCTTAAAATTCACCAGATACACGAGAAGCAACTTCCTCATGTTTTCTTATAAGCACAACTATTAACATGCAAAATAAATATTTGAGACTATATGTTGATATACCCACCGTAAATAGAAAAATGAAGTCGGGAGAACGCGTTTGCCATGTGTTTAAGCTTCAATGAGAAAATAGCAAATCGGTTGGCTTAAATAATAGATTCCTATGCTCATAACTTCGTGCATTGAAATTAAAGAGATTTGAAATTCATATTTGCAGTGTAAGTTTCGGTTTGACTTGTGTAACGGAGGATATCACAAGTACATGGTTTTGATGCATCAAAACCCATTACATCACAAATTGAAGTTGCATACTCAGAGAGCATTTTCAATTTTTAATAATTATCATGATAAAAAGTGAAATTGTTTGCGCAAAAATTGCCTATATCTCGTCTACATGCATTTTATTATAGTACTGAAGCAATGTTCATCGTACGAAACGTGGTTTTAGGTAAATTTGTTGGGATGCGGTAATTTTTTTAATCAGGCACGGACTTGCCCAGTGAAACCTTTTTCATTATTAAATGTTGTTAAGAGTTTTTTTTGCGGACTTTAAAGGAACGTTTGGAATTATACCTAATTTGGGTTCTTTTACTTGGTGTATTGAAACGACCCTAAATTGAAAGAAAACGATTTTGAAACAACTAAAATCTTAATCTTAATCTTTCCTAAAACTTTTCAACAGCCAACTGGTATTTTTTCTAAAATTTCTAAGGGGCCTTTATGTAAAAAACATACCGCGAGGAAGCCGCTACGTAAATATATCATACGGAGAATGTGTACCTGTACATTAATATTTCTTAATTTTTTGTTTCCAATGGAAGGATCTCTAATCCAGAAATAGCCGGAAAATATTCATTAAAATTCATGAATGGAAGCTGGAAGTGTTGTAAGCTGTGCGAAGTCAGAATGGGTTTTCTCTAAATGTAGACAATTATTATTATTATTATAGTTGGGCCATGGCATAGATTATTAGATATTGCAATAAAAGGTATCTGTGTATGTTAGAATAGATGGAAACTTCTAGTGAACCTTAGTACTTCCTTCAGTTTAGTAGATGCAAGAAATGGCCTACTGAAATTTGGTGTGTGACTGATGGCAATACTGATGGTGATTAGGTGTTATTTTAGGGTTGCACGATCTATCAGAAATCCTGCCAGTAAGGTCCCTTTTGCCGGACAATGGCGCTATTTTTTTATTATTATTGCTTCTACTTTCTCAGGGAAAATATTAGCAGCAAAAAATTGCAAATTTACAAAAATAGTTTTTTTTTTCGATGGTCGATATTGCTTTAGTCTTCACTCAAACGGGCGTTTTAAAACATTTCCTGGTTTTGACAGTCAATGTCAATTAGAATGTAAAAGAAAATGTTAATGGTCACTCCCGGATTCCTTGCACAAATGATTGCTATTTAATGAACGAGATTTTATATAGTTTCTGCACTTTATACATTCTTCTATAGTCAAGTTTAGTATTAGAGGCATGTTTTACAGCCAAAGCTTATTTATGAATCCACTCATACACAAATTTATAGCTATTTCTCAGATTTCTTTGAATGATACATTGCATCAGCCTGTCATTGCACGTTACTCCATATATGCTCAAATATTGTGACCGATAACAAAATCATTTAAGTCTCATCTGCCGCTGCCTTTTCGTCAATATATCTTATGAAGCGCATTAAATTTGAATTATTTCTGATGTTTGTGTTTTCATTTATTTGCAACAAAAAAAATTGCTTTTTTATATCTTAGCAATGAAACCGAATTTTAAATATTCCCCGCAATATTTACGAACCAACTTCTTGTTATTATTACGCGATTATGGGAAATGATTTACCATATTTGTCCTCACGTTCGACGAGTCATTTCGCACATGATACTTCGTTGATTGTTTCAGCGAGCGACATACACTGGCTGTAATGTAAAAATGTACGCTCCTAAAATGTTATAAATGTATTTCTCAAGGTCAACTAAAACGATTGTTTATCGCATTGGGTTGGTCTAATTTATTTTCCAACATTCACAAATGTTTTTGCAGGAACACTACAATCCTATAGTTGCATTTCAAATATACAAAAATGAGTGAAAAGCGTGTAGTATGTTTCAAGCAACCGTGAGTGATGCCTACCAGACGACAACGTGCAACTAGTAAACAATTAATCCCCTTCGAACGTAGCCGGATTATTGGGCTACACGAAGGCGGTGTTGTTTTCCGAGAAATTGTGTGTAGATTTCATCGTAATCAGTGGAACTTGTTCACTGCAAATCAAGGAAAGGTTCGTAGAGCAGGTGCAGGCGCATGCAGAAGGACCACCTCCCGAGATTTTCTTTTGTAGCGCTAATAAATCCTAAGATATTTGCAGGGCCGGAGATAGTGATTCATGTGCCAGATATCTAAATTAAACATTCTCCCAGAAGCAAACTAGCAAACGAATACGCCGTTAAGTTTGTTTTCATATCTATAATCAATCAAACGTTACAAGTAGCTACACTAGATCAATGCAATAGTGGCATAGCGATTGTCACCCCACCACCGGTTGAAGGAAATAATCATTGCAACAAAGGATAAGCAACAACATAACGACTAATTTACCGGCCTTAAAGTGTTAAATATTTATTTTGAAAAATTTGGAGGACCGAAAATGAGATTTCTTATGCAAAAATTGGTAACTACAAAGCTTAGAGCGTTCATTCTAGGAGCAATAAAATAGGTCGTTAGTTCGTATTGATATCTGTAGTGTGCTAAAAGTTACGAGTGCATACGTTAGCTTAACATTGAGCTAGCCTAGCCATCGTCTCTCGGAAACAGTTGAAGCAACAAAATCAATTTTTGGGTAGCAAATTAGCAACAAAATATGCCGTCTAGCTCGTGTTGATATTTGCATTGACACAAAAAGTACACCAAATGGCTTCGCTAGCTTAATTTTCGAGTCTGGTCATCGTTCCTTGGAAACGGTTAGAGCAACAAAATCAATTCTTGGGTAACAAATTAGCAGCAAAATATGCTGTCTAGTCTGTATATATGTACATAACCAGTGGATTAAAAGTTAAGAGGGTGAGTACGCTAGCCAGTATTAAGCTGGCGTAGCCACCATTTTCTCGGAAACAGTTAGAGAAACAAAATCAATTCTTGGGTAACAAATTAGCAACAAAATATACTGTCTAGTTTGTATATACATCAACAGTGGATCAAAAGTTAGAGGAGGTGACTACGCTAGCTAGTATTAAGCTGGCGTAGCTACCGTTTTCTCAGAAACGGCTGGAGCAACAAAATTCATTCTTGACTAACAAATTCGCAACAAAATATGTAACCGGTTTGTTGGCGGGCTTATGAAGTGACTACGCCAGCTTAATAGACATGACGCATTCAACGGTTGTAAACGGTTAAACTACCTGTCATAAATAATGGTAATAAATGGTAATAAACAATTACAAAGCTAAATACCAAACATAATTAAATTTCATACCAACGATATATGAAAAAAAGAAAACGAAGCAAAGAGGTGCCAATTGATTGTGAATGGTTATTAATAAATGGTGATCTGAATATAAAAAAATGTAGGTAAAAACAATATTTTTTTACATTGATTTAGATTAATTCTCTATTAATTCCGACATGAATAAATGTTACAGTGGCATTAAAACTTCATATTACCCTTTTTACTTCAGATATTCAATACAAACATGTGTATGTGAAATGTATCCATTAATTACGTTAAGGTGATATGATTTTCATTGCATGAATAATGATTACATTGCGTGAGAAGGTTAATTAATAAATTCTCATAAATTTATTTCAGTTTGCCGCATAGCTGGTGAATAGACCTAATCGACGTCATAGCAATTATTGTAACCAACGATTTTTTTTAATAATCACCAAGCATTATTGAATTACGAGAAAATAAAAATTGCTCTCAGTTGTGAAAAAGTATCGTCAAAAGTGAAGCACTCGGTAGAAAAAAGGGAAATAACTGAGGGGGACGAAAATAAAAAAGCGTAAGAAATTAAGATCGTATTCTAAAAGCTTTCAAAGTATTTCCCGGCAGTAAAAGGTTCGGTAACTTTAAAGTCTTTAAACTGTGAACTGAGAAACAGTCGGAAAATCGTTTACACGTTTACTTAGGAATGAAATTGGTTTTATTAGCGCTTTCCGAAGAACCTGAATTTTGGTTTAGATTTGAAAATCATTGAGATACTGATTATGTCAAGTATTAAACAGAGCAAGCTGAGTTATTCAAATAACGTAAAATAAGTGCAGAACGTTGCTTTATGAATCTAAAATACTGGCGGAAAACATATACGTATGGAAGATAAACAATTAAAAGAAAAACATTTCCAAGAAAAAGTAAAACAAAATGGAGCACACTTACGCCATCTAGCTCACCACTATCCATACAAAGAAAAGAAACTACAATTCATAGTGGCACGCGGTAGAAGACCATAAAATAATAAACAAGTCTGTATACTAATGTCCATAAGCACTTTTGTTTTTAAGATACAGAATATTAAGGCTTGAAGAGTTTTTTTTAGAAAATCTATTTTTCTTTAATATCTCATAATAATAATCTCATGAGCTTTAAAAATAATAAATCACGTACTCGAATACTGTGGCACTGAAACACTTCACTATTACCCTCTACCACAAATACTTCACTGACACTGAACGTACGTTTCGATAGCTAAGCATCTTCAGCAGCAATATTGGACTGCTATCGAAACGTACGTTCAATGTCAGTGAAGTGTTTGTGGTACACAGTAATAATGAAGTGTTTCAGTTTAAAAATAATAACATAACACAACAAAGAAAAATAATGATTAAATTAAAAAATATAAGCTACTTCACTCTAAACGTGTTGAAACTGATTGTCTTATTCTTGGATACACTTTTCTTCTTTTTGTTAATGATGGTAAGGTCAGAACTATGAGGTTGCCATAGTGTAGATCCTATACAACCAATCCACCTATTTCCAAATCGTCTTCCCGAAAAGTAAGCTGGCATGCCGTCTTGTATGTAATGCATCCCCTGAATGATGTTCTGTGGGACATTTTATAATGTGTTAATTTTCAAAAAAAAATCGATAGAGGTCGTATGTCAATCGATCGGGCAAATCAAAATGTACCAATTTGTTAATTGTCGATTAAGTCTGCACACAGAGGAATGGAATCCCATACTGGTGCTTCCGTACGGTTTGATGAAGATTTTTATATGCCCAATAGTAGGTTCAAAACACCATTGCGACTAAAACCTGTTTCATTGGTGAGCAAAATTAAGTTTGCCTTTGATTTTGCAACTACTCGCAATATTGTACACAGTGTAAATAATCCTGTTCTAAATGGGTAAATTTTTTGAAAATAAAACGGGTGAAGAAGCTGTTCTTTGAGAACTTGGCTAACTAATCCACGGTTAACATTCTCGGGCTACTTTTTACTATTCGCAGCTACTTCGTTTGCAACAGTACGAGATGTGGTAACCCCACTATTAACTTTTGCTTTCTTGAAACAGCCATCTATTCCTAAACGCCTACGTATGTCAACATTAGGAACATGCCTTAATCTCATTCGATAGATACGTTGAGCTTCAGAAGAGATTGACGGAGTTTCGCCATAACACATAATCATATTCCCCTGTATTCTTCAAAAGTGCAGAGAAACATTTTGTGAAAGCAATTTTAAAAAACGACAAACAACAAAATCAAACAAAAACGTAATCAGGAACACGTCAAACTTGAATAAATTATTACAAGATTAGTTTGATATGTGCCATAATTTCATAGCCAACTATAGCTAAATGTTTTTCAACGCGTTAAAAACATGATAATTCTCTAAAATAAAATACACTAATTTTAACGAAACATAATACAACTGCTCCAGTGAGGAAACTACACATTTTTTGCTACTTTACAAACATTGCTGGATGAATCAATTACGGTGAAATAAAAAAAAAATGCATTTTATATTTAGGGGAGGTGATTCCCTCAAAACAAATATATTGCTGCTGGTTTTTTATTTAGAAGTCCATAACTGATATTTATATGTTGAGCCTAAAATGTGAAACTCGCCCTGAAAATATTTTCTGAAATTTAATTTATTTAATGATTTTAACCCAGTTATTATCTTGGCAATTATTTTGGTTTGTGTCATATTTATTACACAGAATTTGTCCGATGTGAACGTGAAATAAATAACGTCAGTATCAGAATATTAATTAAATTTAATCGTTTGTAAACACGTATTTACTTTAACAACGGGTTACGGAATTTCATATTATCAACGTTCATGGGATTAACAATTGGGACCGCAATTGTTTAATTCGTTTAAAATATAATTGATTGAATGTCGAATTTCATTTATGCAATAATTAACAAAATGTAGTTTGGCTTATATCTAAATAGTTCAATATGTAATTCAATTTAATGACTTCATTCAGAAAAATAGGAAATAGAATAAATGAAGATACCAGATACCGCAATGGCAAACAATACAAAAGTATCGGCACATTCCACACCACAGAAGTTTAATTAATCCGGGATAGAAAATGAGGGTCGACGCATACAAAGAAGAAAGACTTTCGCCCTCGACATCAAAACCACGAGAATAATTCGGAACATGTTATACCTATATTGCTTTTATTAGTGTTTACAAGGTTTGGTTTTGTTGTTTCAGGCAAGTTTCTGTCGTTTACAAAATAAGGCGATGTGCACACTCTTAAACGTAGATAGATACGCACTCACAAATGATGTTAGAAGCGTTGCGATTTATAACTGTGAATCAAAGATTTGTAATGCTAAATACGTTGTATATTTTAAAAATATTGGATGGTTTGCTTCTCGATATGTTACGACCTATTCGATTTGTTCAAGAAATACCTATTTATAATGCAAGAGCAGCCGTAAATATTGATGTACCATTAGCAAAGAAGCACTTGACACAGAAATTTTTATTTTATAATGGACTTGCAGAATATAATGGAATACCATTGTCTTTTAAATTTGTAAATAGCGTAGGAGATTGAGAAGATTAATGATTTGTTTTGTGGAAGACAATTATTAAAATCACACGAACCTATATTCCATATCCTTTTTATTTTATCTTTTTTTAAAGAAATTGTAATAATATTATTAATATTACACATTTTTTCCAAAAATGATCATCGGGGTAGGTAATAGATAGAAAAGTAGAACAGAAACTTTGCCATGGATACATACGAGATTAGGAAAGTACAACGTTCGAAACGGTGCGTAAATTATTCCATAAAGGAACAAATTGAACTTCTGTTTTCTCCCAAATACATACGCATACATAACATGCGTATTTCTGAATTGGAAATTCTTTCATTTTCTCGAAAAACAAAAAAAAACACCGCGCGGTTTCCGAAAATAAATATTCCTAGAAAGATAGGGAAGTTACTAGTGTAATATGGCACTATAAGTTACTGCGAAGTGGTTTAACAACGTATATATTTGTGCTCTTTCTTTTCGACCTACAGATAGAGATGGACTTCATAAACTAACTTAACCGTAGGAATTTTGAACTAGGGCCAACGAGCATTGACACTCGACGGCTATTTTCGTCGAACCGGTCCGAAAATAAGAGCAAAAATAATTCGGAGATGAGTGAGCGAGGGAGAGATGCGGGTGCCTGTTTTCTAAGATCGATCTGGTCGCGGGTCCATGCTGTAGTTCACTTTCGCCATGTAGGCGCCGGCTTTTTAACCGAACAAGTTCACAGCCTTAAAAGGCCGTGGCGATGGACGTTATGGTTTCATCGGTGAGTCACACATATATACAGGCCATGCGAAAGTGAAGTTGCTGTATATAATAAAACCCGACAGGTTCTTAAATTATTTAACGGTAGGTTCGTTGCTTTGAACGTAGGTGTCATGAATGAATATTATGGTGCAGAATTGATGATTATTAAATCTGCGCAAGGAACTTTGACGATATATAACGCTGGGTTTCGAAATCCTTATACGCATGAAGGATGCAAGCTTACTTAATAAGTTGGATCTCCGACAAAAGCTTTCAATAATATAACAAGTAACATATGGTAGGCAAAAATATAATACAGGGTGAATCGACATTGCGAGATTATTCGATAGCATTATAACACAAAATAGAAATAAATAGAAAAAAAGCTTCCTATTGAAAATTTACATTAAGAAGTGAAGTGAAATATAGGAACCAGCTTTGGAGGTATACGTCTATTACTTACTATCTGTTACAGTGTGTAAAACCATATTTTCTTTTTCTGTTTCACTATTTTTACTGCTGCTTTGTGAAAAACTTGTCTTTTTAAGACATTACAACCATTTCTTAAGTTGTGTGTTTTACTTGGTAAGTACGCATTTATTCACATTTTACGTAACCTTCAATCTGAATTATTGAGCGTAGTTGGTTATAAAAAGGCAAAATATTTTGTTCCCAAAGTTTTGACAATTAAAGGTTTCCTTTTTCAATGGCAACAGTGGATTTGTCATCCTGATCGTAACTAAAATCCAACTTAATATTTTTTTTCACATTCTTTTCTTGGTCTTTAGAAAAACTTTTACGGCAGATTTAGCCTAAAAGTACGAAGCAGGTGACGTTCTATTTGTTTTATTCTCCTAGAGACTTTTAAAGAATTGTACATACATATTAATAGTCAAATTAACTCATTTCTTTGAGGTTTGAAATGACAGCCTGTTTGTATGAAGCATTTGGAATTATAGTCCAGTTATAATGAACTTAGGTTATGACATACTTTTGGTTATAGCGTAGTTACGTATTTATGAATATAGATCATTCACGATAGCAGACGAGATATGATGCGACAAAGGTGTACTTGGTCGGCTGGTAAGCCACGAACCAGTATGGGTAGTGTCCATGAGGTTAACCTTCGTACAGGTTTACTGCGTATTGTCCAAGTTTGCTTTTGTGCCATTGTACGCCGTTACTTCAGACGCCATGGCGTCATCAATTTGAGAACTTGTTCTCTTTCAAAAGCATGATTGAAATACATTAATATTACTAGGACCGAAAAACATAAAAAACAGTAAGTGTATGCTTAAGATATTCGCAGTAATTATTAATTTCGGAACCTTCTCTCTGTCGCAATCAAGCTCTCTGCCCCATCATTTTTTAATTTCATTTTCAGTATGTCTTATACTACTACATCAAACATCAAACTTCCAAACTAATTTGGCTCAGTGTCTCTTTCCATAATTGTAAGCATCCTTCCTCTGCCATATTTACCAATATGATTAACGTAGTATGTTTTCGTTGTACCCCATTTCAATCGGATTAAGTATAGTGATGTAGAGAATGGCGAAAACCGTATGACCACACACTTCAGCTGGTTCATCAGCATCATGGTTTGTGCTATCAACAAAATACAGTAACTGTATTTTTAACGCAGTGTTGTCGTAATCGATATTATTGTTGGTAAGCCGATGTTGAATTTGAAGCATGTCGGTACATTATTCCTGATGGTACTATGGTAACTAGCGTTATCCGTGACAGTGACATAAGGGTTTTTAAAATTTTGAAGGAGTTGTGTCTTGAACTGCTACTGGATGAAAATACTAGTTCCGTTCCTGGTATAAATTCGTCACTATTTCGAACATGTAAAACTATATATCTTTTTCCACCAACTTTTAATGCTTTAATGGTTTCCTGAAAGATTCAGGTTTTGTTAAACAAACTGAGGCATATTTTTATTTGTGATACGCATAGACTGTTGTATGAATGTGATCCGTTTCATCGTAATATGTGGAACCTCCATTAAGGCCTAAGGCCACTACTGAAAACGCAAAATATAACCTTTTAATAGTTTACAGGAACTTGATTACCTAATACAAAGCATGGTAAATGTTGACATTAAATTACTACACAAAAAAGAAAGTTCGCCATTAAACGAAGCACACACGTAACCTAAAAGAGGATTGTTCGTCTAGCTAACACACAGCACGAATACCAAGTGCCTTGCTGAAGCTTGTGAAATTAACTTGAAGTAAGTTCCTAATATGTGTAACTAGGAAGTTCCAAGACCTTTGTTAATAACATCGCACCTATAAGCTGTCGAAAAATAATGGATTTAAAATGAATCAACTTAAATATCAAGGCAATGAAAATTCTAACACAATTTGTGAAAAGTTGATTCGTATGTGGTTCCCATTCTGTTTCGCAATTGAGTTAATATTTTCCCGGTTTCCTCTAGGGGATATTAATGTTATTAGTTTACTTCTCTACGTAACTTATATATACGCATATTTATAACAACATTACATTTAGCATTGTGCGAACCGGTATAATAAAATCTGCTGTCGCATAGTGCCACATCTGAATAGCGGAGATATCCTGTCGGAACAGAAGTCGGGCAAAGATAGATGTTATAGATTGCAGCAAATATAAATTAGCATGGTAATGCACATCTGTTAAATGTCCATTACATACACAATACATTCACGAGCAGTTCTCGCTTTGACCAGCATGTAGAATTTGCTATCAGTAGTAAGATGTAATTTTTTTTTATCAGAAACATCTACATACGTAACGGTGACTTGAAAACAGTTCTGTATTTAACTAATTCAACAATGTAAAGAACAGTACACATAAATTTAATCATACACTTAGAACAATAAATATCACAGTGAGGTCCTAGGTATCCCCGCTCCACATTAATCTTTGAAGGACAAGTTTTTGTCCTTCAAAGGTTAATGTGTTAAGTATATAAAAACTGTATAAACAATATTTGTTGATTTAATTGTGCAACTAATTTTTGTGGAAAGCCAAACCAAATTATTTTCACTATTTCATACAGTTGCTTTACCTTATTTTTACATCGCTCATTACGGCGCGTTAAATTGATTAAATTAGCTTCCAATGTCAGTAGGTCCAAAAGTGTTCGCTAGACGCTGTTTCTTCAGTTTAAGTAATACCAAATAATGACGTTTTATAGGAATGAATTTGGAAGAATAAAAACTAGCATCAAACTTTGACGGTACGCTAACACTCTAGTCACTCATCCCCTACTCAGAACACCGCGTTTGTTTGAATACTAAAGATTAGATTTACTTAGAAAATAGAACGATTAGTAAAGTACGTATTTATACAGCAGCGACTTGATCTAAACCCAATGATTGTTTAGCGTCCCTTCGCTCCTTTATTCGCGATAGCATTTGTTAAATTTTAGCCAATTATTTTACACGTTTCGAATTACAATGCTTCTATTAAATTTTCTTTCCTTAAAAACAACCTATTGCAGTATACATTGCTATGCGAGAACACAATTCAAAGACTGACCCTATGACATTGGAAGTTACCGACAACATTTGGGTGCTGTCCTTTGTCTACCCGCAGATAACATTAGGGAGAGATTGCAGAAATAGATTTAGCTTTGCTTTGAGCCTGTGTTCTAAGACCAAATACTTCTGGTGTACGTATCAATAAACAGATAGCCGATCGGGCGAAGCAATTATTATCATCGATCGCACAACAACGGATTCGATTCTGTCGCATCGCCGGGAGTTTCAACTCTAATTATCAGCAATGTTGCTTATATTTTAAATTGTACCTACCATTATGTGTTCATAAAGGGACCAATTTAAGGTTTATTTCTGCGAAATTTAATCAACTTGCTAGAGATAGCATGTTAATGTGCGTTAGGTTTTCGAATGGGTCCCCAATGATTTCAGATTCCTCTCTAGAAATTGCTTTTCCTCTTCTAATGGGGGAATTCATTTAATTGAGTGACAATTGTTTCTGATAGGCCGTTTCTGCGTTATCGGATCTTTTACTGTTTCATATGTACATTAATAATAATTCGAGGAATATTATTCTATACAGTTCATTTATACGTTTATACGTACTAAAGTCTTTCAAACAGCCTTCCTACGCAAAGGTGCCATGTAGAAATTGACCATTCCTGTGCATACAGGTAGTGAATCTATCGCATCTTCAAGAACAAAAAAAACAACGTTAGCATTATGACTCCAAATCCGGTCAATCATTAGTTCAATAGTTCTTTTTTTGCATAACTCTCATGTTTATTTGAACAAATAATGCTGTGAGTAGCGGTTCAACAGAGCAGATTTCCATTATAGCGTTCGAATTGTTTCCAACTGGTCGGTATATCAAAGCTATTTTAATATAAATACTGAAATGTGAAATTTTAATATAAAAGGGACACAAAGGCAATATATCCTTGAAAGTAAAAGGGAAACGCTTATGCCTAACGCTTATAAAGCTTACGTGGAAATTCCTCAGCACAAAGAGAAAGATATTAGACAATTTAAATGAATTATTTACAAAGCAGAATGTGATCGTTCTCTCTTGGAAAGTAAGCAAATTCAGACTACCTAGAATCACTAGAAGGACGAAATGTGTACAACTAACAAAAAAGCGCCTGAATAATAGGCGAATAATGAATTAATGAAATCCTTTATATGAAATATTATGGGAAATTTTGAAGAGTAATTAATTGAAGCAACAGCTAGGTTAACCTTCGTTCTCAGTGTTGCAATTAAGCCGGATCTGATTCTGCCGTTACCGGTACGCTGTTCGCGTCAATCAACAAATGACAAAACTAATACTGGGAGTAAAGTGATGACGTTGCATTACAAAATGGAGGGATTTCCCAACGGCAAAATATAAATTAGAAAATCGAAAACAATTTCCATTGTAATTTTCATAAAACTTGTTTATAATGACCTCTGGTATTTTTAGTTCAACGTTACATACTGACGATTTTAAATAAATTATAATTCTAGCACTTTCCTTACAGGCCTGAGTCATTCGCGTAATAGCAAACTTCTTACTAAGAAACGAAAATACATATTTAATTGGATTGTTTTGCATATGTATGTACTTTGTGGTTATGCGTTAATAACGAATAACATGAATGTTGATCAATAGATATAAGAGAAAAGATGCGATTTCCTACTAGTTGATTTAGGGTTATTATAAGTCTATGTCATTAGTTACGTTTCACAAGTAAAGTAAACTCATTTTGGGCCACATTTTTGTTTTTAAAGTTCCCCAAATACGAGGTCTTAGATTTTTTTTTGACAATTGTTACAAATAAATATATGAATCACCAAGATTTTCAAAGCAAATCATGCATATGTACATATAAAGATTTTAACACGCATATAATGAAGTAATATTTAGAGCGCACTGCGTCACTGCGCTGGGTGAAAGAAACGTTTGCATTATTTAGAACAAAAAAACAATAACAGAATTTATGAAAACGCAAACATAATATAGTAAACAACTTATCGAATATGCTTAGATGGCTGAAAAGAAATCAGAAAGTGAGGCCTTCAACACCTGTATCATAGCGTACGTTTCTACAGTGGTCTCTTTGAAACCCGTCCGTTGCGGCGTATATATGGGCTCATACGCAGAAAAAGATAGTTCTACATATAGCGATGTAATATTCGCGCACTTAACGTGGCCTGGAATTTGTATAACGGATCTAGAATAATCTAGCGTAATCTAGAAAATTCGAAATTTTTACGTAATATAGCATTAAATTTTTCTCTGACTAAAACATTTTTTCGTCATATAAAATATGTAGCACTGTTTGTACGTGGTCAACAATTTCACACGAATCCCGTAAGGACAACGAAGTGCTTTGCAATTTTTTTATTGCGACGGCTATTAGAACGTAATTATCGCTAATAGTTTTTAAATCTGCTGCAACTTGAGGATTTTAGAATTGCATTTGGCTCAGCGTTATTGCAGCTGCTTCTTTAGCGTCCAGTTGTAGAATCACTAATTTGATCTTGTCAAAATGTTGAAAATAAAAGAATGCTGCTTCTGACCCATCGTGTGATCGGCGATTTAAGAAAAACCGCGTTTGTCTGTGCTATTAGTTGATCCACATCGGGATAACATTTTCATATAGTGTCTGCTACAAGGTGTAAAGATGAAGCAGATATGTTATGTGCAGCAAATTCGGTTGAACAGCTTTGAAAAATTGACCTGTGCGAAGCACATTATGAACAGCTTCGACAGAACATCTTCGCTGTCTTTTTCAAGCTACCAAATAAGGGTGTGGCGGTCCTTTCGAGGCCATTGCCTGTGCTACAATCGATATTACGGAATTTCATCTATAGGTAGTCACGACCGTTCATTTTTTGCTGCGATTTTCACATAATTCTCAATCTTCTCGCCTGACGGCAAATACTTATGTAGCGTCTGCGGACTTGGTAGTTCTCACGTTGGATTGTATTCCAAAACTGACGAAACATTGTTTGTCCGATTTTTCCAAACGGTATATTGCGCGCACTTAACATCATCGTGAAACCACATAGAAATTTATACGGTCTCCTTCCGGTTTGTTTATATTTGTGTGTTGCGCTATTTACATGGTTCCTGCACACGGTTTCCAAGATAATAAACTTTTATCGCAAACTAAACACCTGATTTCTTTACCATTATATATTAAGTCTGGAAATTGCCATAAATACGTGTTTACCCTGTTAGCAAACAGACAAGTTGATGCATGTCTATGATTTTCAATATTTTAATGCTTTCCGCTTAATTCCGACACTTATCAAAAAACACCATTGGAAGGTAAGCGAGAATGTTGCGCTTTAGTAATATTGAATCATCTTGTGAAATATTTTAGCGACAATGGCAATAAAATAAATTCTGCTTTGTGAATGATTTTACTCAAATTCTCCATGAAATATTGTTCATGCAAAAAGTGATTTCAGATTTAAGTTCTAATTTAACACTAATTTTGAAAAGTAAATGCCATGGGAGGGCAAAATTTAGTAGAACAGATACAGAAACTAATAGTAGGAATATGGCAAAAGGGATGCTAAGTGAATGGTTGCAAGCAGTAATCTGCCCTTTATATAAAAATGGAGATATAAGTAAGTTTGGTAATTTCAGGGATATTTGATTTTAATGAGGAGTAAAAAGAACCGAAAAATGTAAGAAAAACATTGGAGGAAAAAGCAAAAAAAAATGAGTTGTCAATGATGGTGTCAAGATGGGTCAATGATGAAAAACTAAATTTACAAAAAAAGTAAATTATTTGAAGGATGGAACGGAAAGAGGAATAGAATATAAGTTTGGAGAAGTAGATAGATTGACATACTTGGGAATAATACTTACAAGAGCACTGAATAGAAGCACAGAAATACAAGCAAAAATAATGACAGAAAATCAATGTATGGCGGCATTTAATGAGCTCTAAAGAATAAAAATATCTCAAGGAAAGCGGGAGTAAAGGTATACACGGCGATAATAAGATCTATAATGACATTTGCCTACGAAAATGGATACTAAATGAGACTGAACGGATGAAGTTGCGAAACTCATGGAAATGATAAAATCGCAAACTGCAGTTAGAAACAGAAACTAGGGACCTTAAACCATTGGATCGTAGAGCTAGTCTACATATAGGTAAGCGTCAAAATAACGTAGGTAATATATTAGCAAAGCTGTATTCGGTTTGTAGGTATCAAATGTTTGAAGACGTAGTTAGGCATCTAATATAGTATTTAAATGACCATCAACAAAACGAACAATTTGTGAGGCTGTTGTTATACATCCGGTCAACGTGTTGTAACTACGTAAGATACTTCTATGGAAAACTTTCATATTTGTCAAATTCTCAAGCGTATAATTTATCAGCACGTGAGCAATAGTATACACTTACACTTATGCCACAAACAAGTACAAGTAGCTAGAAGTGTTTACTAAAAGAGTTCAATTACCTTGTATGTATATCAGCAGAGAATTCTCACGTTGTTATTTATGGCCTTGCATAACGACTGCTACAAATATCTAATACAGTCTATGTATGTACTTACATACAATCCTAATTGATGACTATAACCTTGGCCGTATGTCTTGCACACCCCTAGAAAAGCTAATATTGTATTCTAATAGGCATGGTGTATACGAATAACTTGTGAAATTAAAAAATAGTAGTACTTAAAGCTATATTTAAAAAAAGGAGACACCAAGGACTAAATAATTATCGTCCTATGTTTATTTAACATTTTTAGAGTATGTTTGAATATTTGACTTTTAGTAAATTAATAGATTCCTTTAAAACCTGTAACCCTTTAAAAAAAATGGTTTTATTGAAGGAAAACCGCATCTCACAATAACCACATCTTCAGTAAAAACACAAAAAAAAATAAACCAAAAGCGAACCAAGTACCACGAAAAGTAAAAACATAGAACCAATGGAAGACCGCGGCTGTAAGGCTCCAAACGTGGGATGTTCGTGGGTGGAGTTAGAGAACAAATGATAGAAGAATGTGCTACCGACGCAAATGTATAAATGACAATATTATGGTTTGGAGTTGTTTTGCTAATTTAAAATCGGCATTGAACAATTGGCAATGGCGTACATGGCGTACTCAAAGGAGAAAAAATAATTAGCGAAGGATTCAAGTGTCAACAAGATAAAGCCCACTAAAACAAGTAGTTATTTAGGCGGGTATTTTTACGTTAATGGAATGGCCACAGTAGATTCCGAATTGCAATTTCATAGAATGGATATGACATCATTTAGACCGAGAATGACAAAGTAACTCACTTAGCAAAGTACTTTGCAGAGCCATATTGACAAGGGTGGAGCGGTAATTGATATTCATCAATTTAAATGAAACTGTGTAAAAAAACTGTAAAATTAGTTGGGTATTTTTTTAGATGCTCTGTCGCTCGTCTTCGTGGTTTGGGACATTCTGGCCTTAACACAGCTCCCCGCTATTTGCTCTAAAACTATGAAAAGAAAAAATACATTGAACAACCTTTTAACTACTTTACTAGTATTAAATGATTTCACCATCCACTATCACTTTGCGGGAACAACTCTACCCTCTATTTTTCTTTGAAATGTAAAGATTGTTATTATCTAAAAAAATATAAAAATTACACATGTATATTAAGCTTGACGTGAAATAATCCAATTAACGGTATTGGATATTTAATTTTGCAAAATAAAAACTGCTTGGCGAGACCCCTACGCCGAGCGTGATCCTTCCTCTTGTCGATTTAGGCAGTATCATTGGCAGGTGCTTCGCGAAGAGCGGCGTAGAGCTTTCACGTGAGGGAATTGGCGAATCCGAAACACGATGCTGCATCGGTTAGTATTTGCTACCTTCCCTCAGGGAAATAGGGGTGTGGCATGCAACTTGGGTAGAATGGAAATTAAAAGATGTATTTGATTCCCTATCAAGCGCTTATGAAGTATGGATAACATATCGCTTAATATAATAGAAGCTAATTGGCAGGATTTTTCCTGGTTTGCGGTAAGTCTTCGCGAGCAGAACGGACGAAAGTTCAAGGGGGATAAGCAAAAAGGGTAAAGGGTCGCAAATAAACGTCTATGAGAAATAATAACGTAGGCTTCCAAAGTACAGTTAGTTCCGAGTTTGGACCGTATCATGGTTGGTAATCCAAAACTGGACGTTTCGCACACAATCATCTAGGGCTTCTTCAGGGAAAGAGAAGATGGTATGCCGAAGTTAGCACGGTAACTCAAAATATACATCACGCCAAAGGCAAAACTAACTGAGCGGGAAGCAATTGATCTCGGTGGGGCTTCTTTAGGAGAAGGAGAGGTGGTAGGCTACAGTTAGCACGGTAACCGTGTTAACCCGAAACACATTTAGTCTATGAGAAAGGCCAATTCGCGTTCGGGACCGACGCCGAGTGAGGGATCTTTCCTCTTGCCTGTTCAGGTGGTACGATCAGCCCCAAAGCCGCGGGAGTAATGCAATTCATTGTTTGCGACTGCGCTATGATGGCGGAAAGGTTTGACGTGAGGGAAATCACGAAGCCGAAACGTTTCAACTTATAGCGACAAGTGATTCCCGCTAAAATAGTATTTACTGTTTTCACTCGGGGTATTTAAAGTATATGACGTGTGACTTACGTATGGTGGGAATAAGAAGATAACGTATTTGATCGGCTATTAAACTCTCGTTTAGTATCGTGAAAGCTGACTGAGGGAACCTTTCCCGCGCTACGGGGTTTTCAAGAAGGTAAAGGACGAAAATTCAAGCCGAGTAGAGGAAAATAGGCCAAATAAACGTCTACGAGAAAGATCATCCAAGCGCGGGACCGGTACCGAGGGCGAACCTGACTGTTTCTTTTGCCCGCTGAGATGATGCGATCAGCCCCGAAGCCGCAGGAGCCCTACAATAATTTTTTTTCGAAGACAACCTATGGCGACCGACCAAACGTGACATGTGCCTTAAGTAGAGTGAGAATTAAAAAGCGTCTTTGATTTTCTACCAAACTCTTACAACATCAATGGTTCAACGCTTGCGCTGTACAAAAAGAAATCGTTGTTCAATATTCCATCTAAATATTGATTTACCGAATACTAGCCGGCGGTCCTACCATTTATCGACAAACATCTCACAGACAAATTATCTGATTTATATTCAATAAAGCCACCTTTTCTAGAAATAAATCTATATACCACCTAAATGATTGATTTTATTGATAAGCAAATAATATTTGAGTATATTTTTCTGTCATTGACGTTTATGAGAATATGACGTAAAAGTTACTTTTCCGTTACTGAAATTTACTCCATATTTCCGAATAACATTATTTGCGGAGAAAACCATTAATATGTAACATAACCCATGTCCATATGATTAAATAGCGTTACCAATTCCTATTAGGCTCTGAGGAGATGAGTTACTCAATTAAGCTTATGAGCGGCAGTGTAGATGTTTTCATATTCAAAATTACCAAAGCCTAATGAAGATATATTGAGCAAACTGTAGGATAAATAACCAAAATCACTCAGGTTTAAACCAACAAAGCGTATTGCAAATACAACACGCAGGAATTCGTTTAGAATTCACTAGGATCGACGAGTGTTTATTTTAGTTTGAAGAACAATTAAAATGACCCAAAAGTCTGATTGCTAGCTTTTTCATAAAAGAGCGATAGATACAAAAAAATATGTTATCACAAAAAATCAGACGGTAGCAGTTTATATACAGATGAAGTCGTCGGAAAACCGACGCCCATCGCCGTAGCGTCTAAGCGCCATTGTCATACCCGAACGACCTTAAAGTAGCAGTCAACAATTAACTAATCCTAGAAAACCAGATCACGTCTCCGGCAACAGTATACAACACAACGCTTAAAGCGACACGTCTGTCCTGTCTGATGAAGTTTTTCGCATCGATTTACACATATTTTATGCGGGTGTGTTCAACATTGCTTGATTTATATTACGGCGCTTGCATAAATCAAGCATTTATATGGCCGAATCGCGAATACAATTGAAAGGGAATATAAGTATTATGGAAATCAAACGGAATTTATTCGATTGATATAATCTACGATATAAAATATAGGTTATTTGACCAGCAAGAGCTGTATACGTACAGCAATGTTCATCTCAGATGTCAGGACTCTCAGACGCCTCTCATTCGCACCAAACGTATATAATATAAGGTGCGAGCGAGAAGACTATGTGACTATCTGAGATGGACATTGCTGTACATAAGTCCTCTGTATAACAAGCGTGTACGTAGCGAAAATCAATAGTCGGGAGATGCAGTTGACTGATTTTAGTTAAGTACCTCTTACATATGTATGCATAATGGTGGTCTGAAGGATTGTGGGCTAGCATAAATGTATCTGCACTCTCTACACGAATTAGTTATTCATTAAGAATACATGACTTCATTACAATTTGTATGTTTTGAATGCAGGTGTCCTGACGAAAAGATTCTTGGGACCTACTTGGAACATTAAAACGGAAAAATAAATAAGCATTTATAAAATTGAAAACAAATAATTTCCCGAAATATATAATATCTGAAAATGAATTTATTTCAGGATCTTTATCTTATTATTTGCGGATTGTTTTAGTAGAAACTACTGATTTTACATTTCAGTTGCAAACATAAATTTTGGTCCTTTTGATTGAATTATTGTTGATTGTTATGTCCGATCGCTCACGGCTTATAACCGGGGTTGCTCAGTGGAAGTTGGTAAGAAATAGTGTACGATTTCTTGTAATTAATTCCAGTACGTACAAGAAATTAACGCTTTCAACAACTCGGCAAATACATGAAACTAAATTGAAGCTAAAGGAAATCTTGTTATCATTATTTAAAATTGGAAAAATACTAATTTAATTCTGCGTAAATTTTAAGTGTGAAAGAAAACATTATCTCCACTTCAAGAGATCCAAATAACCACCGACCAAGACCAACATCCTTCAAAATAGGAAAATTACTTAATTGCATGGAAAAAGAAAATCAATAAAAATGTTGAAGAAACAAACGAGCGAATAACATATATAAATTTCGATTTACAGCCGAACATCTGTTGAGGAAATAGAATTGCAAGTGCGGACAATACGTAAAAGGTAACAATCGTGTTTATTATAATGTTTGAATGAATATTTGATTTAAACCCAGCAATAAAACAAGACACGATAAATATGCATCTCCATGCATCTCCAATCCGCGGTAGACGTTATTTACGTCGGGGCAGGCAAACGTTTTTTTATACACATACATTTGTTTTTTTTTAAGTGTAGTTACGATGCTACGATATCTATAAGGATTGAAACTTATGATAACCTAAGGGAAGGTGAAAAATTTGCCATTTAATTTTGATAGGACTCAAAGACCCAACTCTGCACAGTTCGCAGCAGGCCCTCTTACCGATGGACCACTGAGCCGCTAACTTAATACATCACATGACAGAAATCCTAACCTGAAGATAAAAATTTAAACCACGCAGTACAAAAGACAGATACTTTATGGGAGTAAAAGGAAACTGAATGTTTATCATTTTAACTTTCGTTATTTGATATTTTTATAGTGGATAAGAACAGAAGATACACAAAGATAATAAAACATCTAAAAATAAAGAAAATATACTTACACTTAGCAACATTTGATCAATGAAGCAATATGACCCGACTTGACAACCGAAGGATTAAAAGAACGTATGGAATATGAGCCACATTTCAAAATTGCGAAAGTAAAATCGAAAATCTGGTACGTTTGTTTACGCAGATGTAATATATAATATTTACTTTACGTCAATTTTAATTTGAAATTCAAATTATTGTTGCTTTTTGCGCCAAACATAATTCATTGTAAGTGTAATATCTTTCTTTTTCGTGTCTTTCGCAATCTAGTTGTCTGCAGTGAAAAGTGTAAATTCCATTGACTTATTCTTAAGACACTATTCCTATTCAAACCTTTACATCTTCAAATTCTCAATAAAGTACAGATCAATCGATGGTACAACAGGAAACGAAAAGATGGTAATAGTTGTACACATTATACGAAAGTTCAGTGACAGCTACGCAGTATACATAAAGAACAGCTAGAAACTAACTGATGGGACGTTAGAAAGAGATTGCACTGCTATGTATTGAACAGTGGATGGGGAAACGTGGACGGGGAAAAACGAGGAAGTATAATTTTAAAAGCAAAAGCAGCAAAATTGTGAAACATTTTTTCCATCCAAAAATTTAAATCTAAATGCTAAAACAACCAGTGAGAGTTTCACATTTTTTTCGAAGGGATTATTCAAGTAAATCTTCCTCTAAACTTTATATTTTCTAAACAATTAATGTTGTTTACGTTTATCGTGTCTCATCTTAAAGTCCGAATTGAGTAATATGGCCAGGAACGATTACGAAAACGTATAAAATACAACGGTACTAATAACATTAATAACCTCTTAAAATAATGCAAATAAATATTTATGCAAACCGAGAAGATATTAACTGTACAGTTCCTGATAATATATTGCGAATTCGTGAAATCCTAACGACCGAATACAACGTTGGAAATTCATAAATATTTTCGTAACGATAATTTAAAAAAAAGAATGGAGATTTTTAATTGTGAAAGTCAGCGGTGCATGATATGTTAATTTAGCCACATGCTCTTTCGATCATCGTCCATAGACTACGAACAATGTCGACGAACTATTAAACGTATTCATCTATAGAGCACGTTTCTAATAGCACAATGCCCGAGAGGAATATTTAATTGCCCACATTGACTGGTGTTGTACGAAATTTTTGGCGTGATAATATCAAATTATGAAGCTTAACGTCGATGAACGTGTCTATAAGTAGATTTGCCAAGATATATGCATATACAATTTACATGCTTACAAATAAATGACAGGCAAGTTTGCAAGTAAAACGAAAAAATAAATCAAAAGAAGAAGAAAATAAAGAAGGCATTGCTAATGTCAGAAACAGATAACCTCTATTTCATTGCGGTATACGATTTCGCTGCGATGTAGAAATCCTTTTTTGTGCTTGTTTGCTGGAGTTACAATACTAGAATAACAAATACAAGATTCAGCACAACAAATGCAGAATCAGGCCGATAAAACTTTTATATTTGTAAATTTAAAGATTTCAGTTATCAAACGGATTGTCGGTTGACGTCAACAGTTAAATTATTTAAAAAAGTTTACACGGACGTTATTTTAATACTACTCTAGTAAAAGCAATTAATTTTAACAATTCAGAAAAGATATGAATATGACAGATGAAACTTTTGAAAGAACTGCTTACCAGAGAGTACCTTTTATTTTGATTTATAGCTTCTTTCATTTATATTACAATAGCCTAGAGGCACATCAGAAATTGTTTGACAGCAATTGTAGAACTTTCGATTTAGTTCTTTCAGATTTCACAAAAATGTAAAAGGATTTTACAATAAAGTAAGGATAATATTAACCTTGGATTCAAACCAAATGCGAAGTATCCAGAAGCTAACTGCACAAACAATAATATTAGGTTATAGTAACTATCTTTTTCTAGCATGTACCACCCAAAATCTTGGTAGATTTCAGATGCCATATCCAGATTGACAACACAAAGAATATGAAACTTGGATGGTTTGTAGATCTTACAGCACTATGTAAAATGTCGATTTCTGTTTCAGCTGAGTTTGTTTACATCTACAGTAGAATCAATTTCCTTGTATACATTAAGCCATCCAGGTTTTATGTTTTGTATTGTAGCCTTTATTAATAAAGAGGTATTGAGCTAAATTATTTCTGTAACTAGACAACAAGTTTGTCAACAACAATAAGCTGAGCTACCTAACGCTAATACTGAGTAGTTAACTACTTTTTTTATCAGTTTTATGGTAAAAAAAGTCAAAAAACAGAATACAACTACTATTTGTGGTAGAAAGTAGTACTTGTAAAATAGAAAAGTAATTAACTACTTCTGTAGTTAACTACTGTGCAGCTCTATGAACAGGGTACTATATGCTTAACTTCATGTGCAAATTAAGACAATTTTGTGATAATTTAAGAACAATTATGAATATATTATCTTCTTTGTACATACCTTTTTCAGACAATGCTTCTGTAACTTACTTCTAATAATTCTCTTTCTGTTGAAGATGCATTGCATCCATCTTAAAAATGAAGAATTACATTTTCTTCTATCAAGTTAGTTACGCAGTAACTGTATGCAACCCGTTTTGAGAATACCCAAAGTAGTGCTCAAATAGCTTCGTAAAGCTTCAAAATTTTGCATCAATGCTTTGGAAATGGATCGAGGAACCAAGAATCAGTAAGAAGAAAGTTCAAAATGAAAATTTGGAACGTTTCTTTAAGTACTACTTACGTATGTATGTATATATGTAGATGAAAATAAAAGCATCCATTTAACCACCGTGGTTTTGTTTCACCTGGATGGGTAACGTTACCCCTACTATAGAAAGTAGGAAACTTATTTTCCTGGGTAATTTTCACCAATTTCTTTTAGGCTGTAGTCTTTTATATCGTTCCTTTTTCAGCTTTCACTGCTACTTCGGCAGATAGAAGAGGAAGTAAACTCTCAAATTTGTGCTTCCGTATTATTAACTGACTGTGGACGTCTTTGGTTTCGTTAATACGTTTGTTACCACTACAACAATATGCTTTAAACTTGGTGTAGTAAGCAGGACAACTATAATTTTAAACGAGTTCAGTAAGAGATAATATAGTTTAAAAGCGATAATATAACATTTTGAATAATGCTACAGAAAGAGAATTCGAATTTGATCAATTTTGTGGCTTAAAAAGAAACAGTTTTTTGGATTTTTTTTACTTTTATGTCGGTAAACTGTATCATTGCAAATTAAAAAGGATGTTAACATTGTACTTAAATTGTGTAAAAAATTCTATGTATTATCTACCTAGGTACGACTTACATGACATACTCGAAATAATAGTTGTTACATTTGAAGAAGTATACACTTACTTCACCAGTTTAGAAGTATTCAATAAATTTCAACATTTTAATCCATCGTTTCCTTGAAAAATAAAAACCTAACATCAATCAATCTCGCAAAAACAAACATCACAATGCACTGCTAATTTAGTCCAATTGTGTACCTAAATTAGGGGTGAAGTTGTCTGCAAAACCGTATTTTTTTCAGTACACAATATGCCGTAATTATTCTACAATAATATGCGGCAATGTTACATAGACGCAGATGTTGAAGATGATTTATATTTCTGCTGACAGTATTACAAGAATGAAGGGCTATAAATCCGTATGCATGACCGAGTTATAAATTTAATTTTTATTAAATATAACGCTCGTAAACCCCAATTGAAATACGTCTTCTACAATATCGTGTATACACATTGAACAATTTAAATCAATAACATCATGCGGAAAAACAGCATATTGCTAACCTTGTTTTAAAAGTTCAACAGTAAAACAGATACGTTGTGATTTAGTACAGCACCTCTAGCAGGTTGTAACGTATAAAGGTGAATTTGCACGAACAAGACTACACCTAAATATAGCGATAAACCAGTTTAAATTGAATTAGAACCTTCCAGGCGTTTTGCATCGGGAACTGATGGTATGCACTTCAATATTACTGGATAATAACAGGCGTAAATATATTCATCGCTTGCAAAACACGTCGGAATTACTATCATTTATCATCATAGTTTAATAAGCATTAATTTAAAGTCGACTTTGGTTTGGTTTCTTGTATAAAAAAAATGAATGGTGACTATGCGCTTGAATCAATTTTAAGAGTGGATGCACAGGACAGAAAAACAAAAACTATTGTATTTCGTATAAGAATAAATGACATAATAACTGACACATTTATTTACGAGCATTTATTTGCTTAATCGGCCCTGATAACGTAAATCAATAAAACGATTTGTTTACTTTAAGTTATCGCTTATCATTAATTTAAATCTTTTAAATCTCTATCGATATAAGAATACGATTCAATACGTAGTAAACATTCTTAATGCTTAACAATTCTCAATGTTACATCAATCGTCGCTGATGTGGTAGTAGCCCATTGTGGCATTATAACGATCCAATATGTCGATTAAGTTACATAGATTACAGCCAATATATTCTCGATGCATTATTCTGTCATATTCAGTCTTCATTGTATGTAAGTATTCAATAGGTCGCATTGAATATATCGCACAAATTTCAACGATTTATGCGTTGTGCTTTATTCATTCACAACATTCGAAGTGTGGGTTGTTATCTTTCCAGGCCAATACGTTTGTCGGTAACTAATTTAAATATTTCCATTTTAGATCATTATCCTCGACAGTGTAATAATTTCCGTAAAATAATTTAAAAACTGGTAAACCTATTACTTTAACCTGAAAAATCGATTAATGAATATTATGTAACAGTACTTTTGAGTCGGGATCTCGGTGAACATGTGTAATTTCGGAAGAGCGAATAAAAACCTCCGTGTATGTGGTGCAATTCACGGGCGAATATTAATTTTCTACAATGAAACTATAACTCGAATCAGATGTATGTGTACAAGATGATAAAAGACGTTTCTCCACGTGCTTTGATCACTTTGTATTCTCAATAGCTCAAACTATCTAAACGTAAATAATTCACTATTTTACTTAGAAGGAAAGATTTAATTGTATCTCATGGAAATGTTATATCACAAATATAATTACACTCCCCGACAAAAACTTAGACGCGGTAAGATGTTTTACGGGTTTTAAGGGTTACAACATTTCTCTGCGAAACTAGCAAGATATCTAATTAAGTTTTTATTCATAAAAGTAAAATAAACTTAAAAATATCTCCTCCAGTAATATATGAACTAAATAATAAATTATTACTCCAATGTTTAAACAATTTCTACGACAAAAATTTAGACGCTCTGTTGCAAATGTAAAACAAAAATAAACAAATGAGTGATCAGTAATGCGTAGATCCTCCATTGTTCTTAAAAACTTCCAATAGTATGTTATTAATAGATTTATACAAATTTAACACATAATTTTGAGGGATATTCTGCCATTCAGTTACTATTGAAGTTTTCAGTTCCTCTACCGTGAAATATTGACGGCCTCTGCCATAAACGCGACGTGCCAATTCACCCTACATGTTTTCAATTATGTTTACGTCTGGTGACCGTGCCGCCCACTGTAAAGTTTTAATCTTTTTCTCTTTAAACCATTCAGTAATTTTATGAATTGGCGCGTTATCTTGCTGAAAAGCAAAATTGCGCCCGGCCTATTGGTTCCCAAAACGTAGAAGATTGTCCCGATAAGTCTTTATACGTCACAGATGTCATTTTGTTTGTGCAAAACACTATCTCACTTTTATCGCGAAATCCAATCGCTGCCCATATCACCACAGATCTACCCCCTAATTGTCTGGTCATTTTCCACTTTTGGTTGCTTTCTCAGATCATGATAATAATGTCCAAATTAAAACGTTTCTCATCGGAAAATATAACTTTTTCCCATTGTTTCTTCCAGGATACGTGTTCTTCAGCAAATCTCAACCTCGTTTCTTTGTGTTTCGCCGAAAGTGGCGGTTTTCTCAACAGTTTCTTCCGTGATATTACCGGTGACGCCTTTAAAATCCTTTGAGCATTACGCACGTGTGTTTGTACCCCCGCCTGTTCTGCAATAACACTCGCCGACGCAAAAGAATTGGATGCACACCTCTCACTTACAGCTTTCGGTCGCCCCTGGCCTTTTGGTTTGTCATAATTTTCCGGATCTTTTAGGAAATTTCTAACGGAATGATCGCTTCTTCGTAACCGACGAGCAATTTCCTACTTACTAACACCATCCTGGTGCCAGGCTAGAACTTTACCGCTTTCTGTTAAGGATAATTGTTTTTTTCTACCCATATTGCAAACACTTTATAAAATATAATTTCTCGTGGTGAAATTGGTACATTTTACCAGCACAACCACTGCATATAAAGAGAAGTATCAAATTAAAACATTTTTGCTTATATTAATGTAATAAATGCACAGGGTCTAAATTTTTGTCGCATTTAAAATTCCTATTTTGATCTAGGAAAATCTCAATTACCCCTCATAAAGCAATAAATACCCAGAAATATCTATAAATTGACTATTTACATAACAAGTATTAATAACCCTCTTTACATTTTATATAATGTCTATAAACTTTGTTTCGTAAATAGAAACGATAAGGCGTCTATGTTTTTGTCGGGTAGTGTAATTAGTAATGCTAACAGTAAGTACAAAAGTAATATTAACTACTTTCCACAAGTTAGTACATTTGGATACTAAAGTTATTATTCTATTCTTCTGGAAACTTCCTCATACTGTTTACTATTCTTAGTACGTCACGGCTGCGGAAGAAATTGAGTTAAATAAACACTACATTAAGAACAGCAAGTAATGTAGGTTGCAATTTCGCAACTGCAATAGTGTATCCAAGTGTACAAAATTGAAGCTTCCTACGTTGAACTGACCGTAGGGACCATTAGGCATCGTGTTTCGTAAACACCAGCATAAAAGGAGAATGATCGCCATAGATTTTCAAAGGGTCCGTGAAATTAATCGAGAGTATTTTTCATTGTATCGAATATGGAAAGCAATAACTGAATTGAAAACGAACATATGGTCACTTCTTGAAAGAGCACGGCGAAGGTTATACTTATAGGAAGTCGAAACTGAAACTTAATACAAGTCTATCTATCTAGTGACAACTATCTCAAGAGTTGTATTATGTAAATTTTATACAATAATCGATAACCCGTAAAAATCTAAATTATATTTTTCGGATGACTTTAATAGCCTATAGACTTCAAAATTATTTTAAAGTTACTACTGAAGCCGCATAAATTATTTTCTGATATTAAACGCTGCGTTTGACTCATGCAGATAATTAAGCTTTATTTAGTGCTTGCTTGATACGTCATTCGCAATAAATAATAAGTCCATACTCATGTAATACGCCAATACGCCATACATTAAACATCATACGCGCTTGTAGACGATCATTTCACAATCGTAAATTAAATCGTACGTAGCATAAGATTAATATTAAACATTGGATTCTTGTAAGGAATGTGAACTACTTAATGGAAGAGGAGGTAAACACATACATATTTTTACATGTAATATAGTCTGTAGTCTGATCTAAATAATCCGTAGAAAGCACAATCTTTTTAGCGCGAAAATGCACAAGTTGTAAAATGTAGGTATTTGTTTTAGAAAATACTAACGGAGGTTTAGATCATACGAATGTAAAGACAAATATTACTACTAGCGTCTGCAAAAGAAAATTATTCTAATGCAAGATAAACCATGTTAAGGACAAAATTACCCAAAGAGGAAGTAGGGCAGGAGACCAAAGCCGAGATGTACATAAGTCGGAGCCAATTACAATTAGAATATCTCCTGAACTCTTCAAAGTCGGTACTGCACCAATTGAAGAAATATGAGCAATTGATGCGAATTTTGCATCTCTAAACTGAACGCATCTGTATACAATTCTTTAGTTCGCTGTGCAAAGTGCACTATGACTAATACATATATTCTATGGTTGTCTTGTGTATACGGGTTCGAGTATTCAATACATAGATGTGTAAAAGCATCTATTCTAGTTGGAATTGGAAGCCAGAGCTGTTTACAGATACTGGCATCTTGCGGTACAACTGCCACACAATATGGTCTGCCCTAGGACAGAAATTCTTAACAAGATACTGGGTGACGAGGTTCTATCTACGCCTTCAAACATTCTGTGTCCTGTAGAATTCTTTCAACATATGTTACACCGACAGAGGTTGCTGAAGTAATAATTAAGGTTGACAGCCTTTACACCTATAGTTCCAGAATGAACACGGGAGTCGGTGCAGGTGTCGCAAACCATATATATTCATAAATATTTGCTATCGATATAGGTGCCGGGATACTTTTGAATAGATATGTCAGACACAAGTCGATAAATTTTTTTTCTGAGCCAGGCTGTACTGCGGGCTCTCAAGGAAAGAAAGGTTTCTTCCAGACTAGTAGCTGACTCGCATCTAGACACCAGGACAGCCTCAATAAGATGGCCGATGTTCTTCCTAGGAAGGGAGCTGAACACACTTTGTTGGATCCCGAGCCTTTAGGTGGTATACGACTAGTGAAGTAGTGCCTAGTGCACTAAATTATCAGCCTCGGGGTACCGCATTCGAACCCGGGGATCCTAACTCTCAGAATGAGGTTTTCCTCAGTTTTTGTCGCTCCAAAAATTTGGGAAATGCTGAGGATGAGCATCTAAAGACGCTCTACGGGCAGGCGTAGTGATGGCTTATGATCGGCCGATATAGTATTTTTTTTTAAATAGTCCGTACCGCCACCTCCAAAGTGCTCTCTCTGAAGCACTCGGTATACTTTACATGGCAGGCGATACCACCTGTTCCCACCATAACATCTTTTTATCCGTTAGATGCGTTTTGGTTCTCAACGCGATCATACAGCGTACTATTAAAGAGTGGCTATTATGTATGGATATTAATGATAGCGAACTAAAAATGAATATAGAGAATATTGTATTAAAGAAACATGTTTTCAAGTGATCTTTTCAGTTTTAATATTCTATTAACTCTTTTTGTATCAAATTTGAAACGTTCGAAAAAAATACGCAAATGTAAAATCAAATAAAGGACAGGCGCAATTTTTAGAGAAATATAATCCGGTGGTGGTCAGTAGACTCGGGTATATACCAATGAATGGAGCAACGTTATGCAAATTTCAACATTTATTTGTTTGGCACAAATTGTATTAATCTATTTTATTCAACGATATGCAGTAACCTACGGAGCAACAGTTGTTTTGGATGAACGGTTGCCGTAAATTGTCAAGTATTGCTCATGTATACACTAAAACAACTACAGCAGCCAAGTAACTGCATACTACAATTCCCAACAATATACAATATTATATGTACCACAATACAATTTCCAGCAATGGCAAGACAACTCAATGTGTACAAAAATAAATAAAAACTGGATTCCGCAAAAATAACATTTTTGCTTATCAATTTCTCACATGTAACAATTTTTGAATATATTGCATAACCATAACGTGCTCACCCTACCATCAATTTAGACAATGATTTTAATGTACCCTATTATTAATACATATGTATGTTTATTCCATTCTTTTAATATATACCGTCTCAATATAAACAGTAAACAAAATGATGTTTGCAATGACCTGGTTTCTAGGTCCAAGATAAAACTGGAGCTATTTTCATTATTTTTAAATATTTGGAAAAGTGCCGGGGCTCTAGCAAATCTTTTTTTATACAGTGGTAACCTCAATTTATGAAATGAATTGGTTAAAAAAAAAAATTTGCAATTCGAAAATTCCTAACTACAATCAAGATTTCTTATAAGAAATCAAGAAACAAACAAATAAAAAAAAAACTTATTTTGGACAATTTAACAGAACATAACATTTCATACCGTAATAAAGATTCTTTTTAACGTATGAAAGAAGACGATAAGAATGAGATGGCAATACTATCGACACGAGATTCCTCTGGTAATGATTGTTTGATAATAATTGTAGAAGTGCTGACAATGTTCTTTGAAAAAGATTTTACACAAGTAAAAGTAACATCAACTATGAAATTAAATCAGATGGGAAACAATGGAATAGTGGGAAGTTACACGGCATTTTTAAATTTCGCTTCATCTCCTAAGTGAAGAACATAATTGCTAACTTCTTAGCGAAATGCATACTACAAAATTAAATCATGGACGCATGGCACCCTTGTAGAATCTGCATTTTACACTAAAATGAATCAACTTCTTTTGTATACATAGTGGATCGTCAGATCTCTCATAACTTTTTAACAAACATATTTGAATGAAATTTTGGCTAAAACCATTTCAATACCTTCTGAATTCAGTCAGATTTCCAATTAAAAAATCGCTAATAAAATATTACTACTTTCGACCTTGAAAAATAATCATAATTTGCCTCGAAAATTTAGATGAAATTCGGAAATTTTGTGCGGAAATAGACTCTTTGGTCCACAATATATTCAAAAGAATCGGTTTCACTTTAATGTAGATTATAGGTTTGCAGGTATTTGCTCGGAGAACGGGACTGAATTCATATTATTGGATAATGGATTTGATGGGATAAAGAATCCGAATTCAATATTTTGGATAGCGGATCCAGATCCGAGTTATTGCATAACGGGCCCAGATCCGAGTTATTGCATAACGGGCCCAGATCCGAGGTTTCGGATAATGGATCCGCATCCGAGATTTCGAATAATGGATCCGGATATACCAAAATCCGGATACCCAGATCCAAAATTATCTGAACTCGGATAACAACTGTAATAAATATCTATTTCGTTTTAGGATGTATACGAGTCGGGCGGAAATTTTGCCGAACCTGGGTATGTTGCAACCAACGTTTCGTACCAGGGAACACCTGGGGGTTTCAAAAACAGAAAATCCATCCGAATTTTCTTTCGTTACCTGAAAATTCTATAACAAGGTACTATTGTAAACCGAGGTACCCGTGAACTGATCAAATCTAGGGATTAACCAAACCAAAAAATAATGGTAGTTAGAAACGTAGATCGGAGGATCGTCATTTGGAATACGATATTCCTTTGAAGTATAACAATGCGTTTTGTTTTCCTTGCACAGTTGAACCGATACGAAATCGTTCAAACCAGTTGCTCTTGCAAGTATACAGATGTTAGTGTCACATTGGGAAACCATTTTGATGCTTAACTCAAGTCATTTGTAAGCAGTGAGCAAATATATGTATCTGTATTATTTACAATATTACTTCACAAATTCAGTTCATTCTTAGATAGAATACTCTTCTATTTAAGGAACTGATTTTTATAGAAAAATAGTCTATATTGGATATCTGCGGTCATTCCGCTAATTTGAGTTAACTTAATCCACGTCTTTTACGGTTCATACGATCATCAATCTAAAATTAAAACATCGCTACTCTGTCTTGCTCTATTGATGTAACAAAGTTGCTGCCACTAACTTGTACACATACATATATCACCGCGGTTATAACAGTTGCTTACACAGTATCTTCTCTACAATTTCCTTATCGCAATATGGCATACACGAAACCAAGTTTTCGTGGTTTACTCGTTTATAACCACACCGGAATTTCTGTCTCGATAATTTGGTCACACAAATAGCATCTCAAATATTATAACTAATATGGCTTGAACATAGTGAGCGTTTGTAAGGCTCTCGCAAATAACCTAAAGTGCTGAAGATAAAATAATGAGTAACCTTATATTTTAAAATATTGTCAATAAACATTCTTGTGACATTCGTACCTACAGGGTTAGTTAGAAGTATGAAGACGGTGTTTTATTGTCAGTAATATTTATTTTCGAAAATTATGTTGAATATAAAAGTTTGCTAAACAGCACATAAGTATCAGCAACCTCCGCACCATACAAGTTTAATTTATTATATAGTAATATAATAATTAGTCCGGGACGGCCGTTTCGAGGACACGAATGGTCCTCATCATCACACGGTGACCGAATAATATGAGAAAACTTCTAAAACTAACATGCTTGTTCTATCCCTACGTCCGAGAAGAATATATAAATATTATTTACAAGTACCTTCCCCGCCTACATGCCTTAAAACTACGACGCATGCATATTTTTGTATGAGGAAAAAATTAACCACCCTAGCAATGTATTTATTGTTTATCCAAGTTTTGTACAGATTTTTATGGTATTAGGAATAACAAGTTATAAAGAAGCTATCAAGCAAGAACTCAATAAATCTTTTTGTCGTTTTCATTCGTATGTAATAGCCTATAGTTGAGAGTCAGTATATTTAAAATGCCAAGAGTTCGAAGACAACCTGGATGCTAAGAAATATTTATACGGTTATTCGTTGTTGTAGGGATTGGCATTAAGAAATTAGGCAGAGGGCGTCGACGACCTAGAAGAACCATCGAACGGAAGATGCGAGATTAAAATAGCTTGCTTGCTCTTAGGAATCGGCACAGTACCTCAGAGTCTATGGGTCTATGCTTGAGAAAAATATAGCATTGAGATCAGAAAAAAACAATATAATCGACTTTAAATTGCAATAAAAAACGTATTTTTTTTAAATTGTATTATAATTTTACAAAACCTCCAAGAACATAACATTACATTGGATATATCATTTTATACGATGATGTTAGAGTTCTACTGGATATGATATTTGGCTACAATTTAAACAAAACACGTTTATAAAAGGTCAATTGCTCGTATTTCACAACATATTCCAGAATGTATTACCTTTTCTGTGGATTTTCTACGTTATCGAATTTTATTGGCAAACTATGGCTAGTGATAAGCCGCGTTCGTTACTATGCATGGTGTGACGTCACGTTCAATACACACATTCAGGCGACGTGTTACATTCACATATGTACATGCAGCGATGAAGCAAAATTGGATATGAAAACTGTTTTAACAATCTTGTGTAAGCTATTCACGTTTAACAAAAGAACGCAATTCCTTGCTTGAAAGATTTCTCTGAATAATGTAAACCGGAATTCTATAATGTTATAGGAACTATTGAGAATACAAAAAAGCAAAAATAGTTGTAGAGGCAGTATACACCAATTTATAAGCATACAGATTCGTGAAATGTAACCCATGAGTTTGGATACGCCTTTCATATGCATATAATGCCTGGTTCAGCTATTTCTATGACCACAGCCTGTGGCTACTAATTTATTACATTGGAATTGTTACATTAATCTTGATTCAATGAAGTAAATTTAGTTTTTCCATTGATTTCTTTCCATTTGATTTGTTTGAATGTTAATAACCAAAAAATATCCTTTACTGCCGCACCTAGTAAAATCAAGTTAAAATAAATTGAAGATAGTATTTTACTCAAATTGTACACGTAACTTATCTAAATGCAAAGTCATATTTTCAAGAAAAGGTCATTTGCCTTTTGAGTGATTAGTTACCTCAAATATACAGCGTGTTTATAGATTGTCGCAAAAGCTGTACGTAGCGACATACTTCGTTCGATTTTAAATTGAAAATTTAAATGCTAAAATATTGTACCATGCTTCATACGTCGTCAGGGACCACTTGAACGTAATATACATTTGACAATACTGTAATTGATACTTTTGTAACAGTAGGTACAATACTTGTCAGAATTGAGAAACGGGAATTACAAATGACAAATTAGAAAACACGATTGGTACTTAGGGAAAAGCAATAGACAAACACTTTATTAAAGGAGTTAATAGTTTTGATTTTCATCTCTTCTAATATTGTCCAACAACGTTGCCAAATGTGTTTTTCATGGGAGGATGTTAATGAAGAAATGTTTAAAACAGACTTTCAAATCAAAAAGAAACTGTTTACGAAAAAATGGGAATAAAAAGTCGTCTAAATTCCAAATTGCAGCTATACATATCGACAGATATCGAACACAAACGCTTATTAAGGCACTAATAAACCGAACTTCAAGAACCTTGTAAAGACGTATGAAGCATGGTACCATTTAGATTTTCGATTCAGAAACGAACGAGGAATGTTGCTACGTGTAGCTTTTACAACAATTAATGTAAAACTTATTGAATAAAATAACAATAACAAAACAATAAAAAACAATAACAATAACAAAACAATAACAATAACAAAATAAAAATTGCGTTTTTAAGGAAATAAAAGAATTGTGTATAAAACTTGTATTTCGCCAAACTGGGATGTTATAATAGTCACTGAAATATAAGCGGTTTAACATAAGTAACTATACGTATTCGGTTTAGATTTCTTTCCTTCGGTGCATCTACTTTGTTCTTTCTCAATGGACTTAACTAAACAGGTTTTACAATGTGTAATATAATTGACAAATCTTAGCTTGTAGTTGACAAAATCATACGTAGTTGCCATTCCCTAATAATCCGTAATAAACGATCCTTTTTCATCTATCTTGGTCTTCCGATCCGCTTTTTCTTTCTTTTTTCAAATTAACGAAAAATGCCGTTAGTCCCTACTAATAAAATCGCTTCATTGTTTCGAAAAATTTCAGGCCAGGAAGTAAAATTTTTTTTTATGAAATTTTCACGGCGGGCTACTAATACTAATGTATGGACAACTATTTAATCATCAAGGTTGTTGTTTAATATTCTGAAAATGATTAAAAAAATCAGTCGATAGTTTTTTTGGCACTAGAGGATCATCTCCCATCAGCCACATATATTCTTTTAGATTTCTCAGTTTAATTTCAGAAATGTTAACTACCTGTAACTATTAATTTATTAAATCGTCTATTTTATTTCTTTCTTCCTTTAAACATAAATCCCTTTCTTATTTAAACAGTCACTATGTTGCTACTACATTAGTGGACTACTATTCTATCAGAAGCGCGCGCGGGATTTAGTATACCCAAACTCATATAATCAATTACATATTATGTAGGTACATACATTTTACTGCAAAGTGTTGCTGTTGGTGGAACAAATTCCGATGTCAATGCCTGTCATTAAGATTTCAACACTGGTATTTTTCTTGTAAAAGAAATTATTCACCTTTTCATTTCCAAAGTATGAAGTAAGAATATTCTACTAAAAATATATATGCAAATTACAGTGCAGCTCGTCGCGTTGCATGCTTCCGCAGCTCGCCCAAAGGATAAATAAAGAAAAATCATTTATCAAACCTAGCTCGGCAAGAATTCCGTATTAAACGTACAGTGCGTAAGACAACCGCAGGATAAAATTTGAATGTGTGAAACCTTTCAGTTGTTAATAATTAAAATACAGACGTCGGGTGAATAAAGTAGGAACCTTTCTTTTTTTTCCATTAATTATTCGATAATTCCCGGGACGTTAATCGATTTGAATAAATAAACGTCAGTCAAGTGAAACGGAGAAAAAAAAACCAACATCCCTAACACGACGCGATGGTCGTGGAAATGCAAATCCTTCTCTTCAATTTTCACTATTGCACATCTACGCTATACGGAGTTGATTCTTTTGTTTTTGTCTCTTTATTTCGGTTTTTCGAAATTCTAAATTTCGATCACGTATATCGTGGATAGAATTCGAATGTACGAGTGCACGTTAAGTGACATCTCAAGGCCGGTCCGTTCCTAATGTCGCAGTTCGTTTATATGGGCACGTCCGCTGTTTGGAATGGAATAGAATGGAATTATTCCAGAAAATGTCTTTATGTTGCGTCGTTCTCGAGACCGGTAGTGTGTGTATATCGCGTGCTTCGCAAAATTTTGACGCAGTTCGCGCGCGATCGAAACATGCCCGTTTACTGCTACTTCTCTGGCACGGCTAATCGATAAAAGCGCATTTCCTTATTCCATCGCTGTCGGTTTATTTGAGGTCTTCATTAACAGTTTAGTCGTGAACGCATATTCATCGCTTTATTCTAATTATCTGAAGCACGCTAATGACAAAAATTAGCAAAGTGAAAAGCAGGAAGCAGGAAAATAAACGAAAATTTAAATTTTAAGATTACAATCCTTTGAGTTATACAAAGATTTCTACTACAACTACATCAATATTTAACATAAAATTTCGAGAATAGAGTAAAATTTATTCTGTTAAAAAAAAACATTTAGCCTGTTTAATATCAAAAATTGGTATCAGGGAACTACTAATGAAGTATTAAATATGTAGAATATAAATAACCGAACAATATTTATAGTTCGTTCATTGACAATAAATGATCACAACCGAAGAGCACCGTGAATGTAGTAATATAGATGGTACATCTGTTGTTCATCGGTTATTGTCAGCAGCTGGTGTCTCGCATCGGGGCAATAAATAACGTTACAATACAAGATATTTAAAAAACGACTAAGTCTAGGTATACGGAATGATGTACGAAATTAATGCAAAATCATCAGCAATTCAACAATTAAAAGGTATCCGTGATTATCTGAAATTATCATTTTAGAGTAATGACAAGAACGTCACTGTAAAAATAAAGTCTTTAGTGCGTTGTCAGAAATGATAAGACCATTTCAAGGGGCTCTCTTATTCTAAATGGAAATAGCCTTAGCTCTAGAGTTAGTTAATACCTAAAGTAAACATCAAATATGCAATCTGTAGATATTTCTGCATAGCACTTGGAAAACCCCTTTTCGTAAATTTGTAAACTTTATTGATTCACTCTGTGTACACTACAATAATTTTAGATCGTGGTGCTGTGTTGTACTATCAACAGTAAATCTATCTATGTTATCGAAGAATATTATTGGACACAGAGAGTTTAAAATTCAGAAAGTTGCTAAGTTTTATATTTGGTATGAACCCGAAAAGAAGATGGAACGGCGACAAATAGCGTTTGAAATTAAAAAAATTGTTTTAAAGAAAACAGAGTACTTCTGTAGAGTAGTCAAAAAAGTAAAAGTACTTCTAGCACTTTTATTTGGCCTTGCGGAGAAAACCTAAAAGCACATTCTCGTATAATGTTTCGGTTTTTGCTGACAATCATCAGCTTTCTTGTTTCTTCAATCATGTATAACACGTTGACAAATGTTTTTGATATTATGCCTTAACTAACGAAAAATACTATTTAATATCAAATATCAAGGATATTTACAATTGTATACAGCTATACTTTTACATCTGGTATATACAAGTTTACGCAAATGCTCCACACAAGACACACGTTCATTCGCGCAATTACAAGGCATGGTTGCTATCGTCCTACCGTTGAATGAAGATTTTGCGTAAGGCTATTCTTAATCTAAAGATTGTCAGAAAAAGATGGCGCTCTACCATCGATGCTCACCTAGATGTAATGGCATTTTCATTTACTATTGTTGCCATTCTCGAATATCCAATTAATTAATATATCCAATTACATCTAAATCATCTCTCTTTAGCGAATATTTTCTCAAAACTCTTCTGCTGTGGCCAGATTTTAGCAAATTTATTTTAGGTAATACATTGGACACCTAAGAAGGTAACAAGCAATAGAGAACCAACTTATTTCTAAACTGCCATTTTTTTGATAATAAGTTCCAACATACGATGTCTTTAAAAACAAGGTTTTGTTGCCTTATTGTACGCAAACCCGTTCAAACTCAAGTTATGCTTTCAATTTAATTCCCATGGGATCAATAGTTTAAGATAGGGACCCTCATAAACGAAACAAAACAGTAGTGACATTGCATAGTTCTGGCCATTACATTGTAATTTTAAATTTGAATTATTTTAAACTTCCTTTAGCTCTCTCCAACTGACTTAAGGATCATTCGGATTGTACGATAAGTTCACATATGAACTTTATGTATAAGATTATCGCAAGACCACCCTATTTTTGGAATGTTAGCATTAGAGTTAGGAGAAATGTAGCGTATTCTTAAGTATTCGAGGTTTAAAAAGAGCTTGTGATATTCTTAAATTAAGCAAAAATATAAACTTAAACGGAACTAATTCTTTTCAAATCAAATACACAGAAGAATTATATCGACGACAACGGTCGTCTTGCATTTAAGGGGCAGTATATTCAAAATTAAAAGTAAAAATTGGTAGGTTTCACAATATAATCCTAGAAGAATTTATTACTGTTGTGAGACTCCAGTGGAATGATACACTTTCGACTTGTGTACTACAAGTTTATTGCTAGCTGTATCTTAATGAACTCACTTTTATTTAAAACATAAAAGAATGAACAGAGATTCTGGTTACAACGACTTAAGGCTATGATGGTTGCTATCCGCTTTCACTCTTACTCGATACAAATCGATACTTTATTATTCTAATATTCGAACCAATTGTTTATGTCTATCCTTAGACAAAATTGCTTATATTAAGCCAGGTATAGACAGTTCTGGTTCTCGCAGAGGTACGTCTCGTTTGTCTGACGAATATTCCATTTACATACATGTTTTAGTTACCAATTTAGAAGACTGAATCCGCATACTAATATACTGATGAAATTAAAACAAAAAAAACATTACATTGAAAGAAAAGAATGTAGTATTAACGGTTATTCAACCGTTCACCCCCTCACCTAAAAAGCGCTTGGTTAGACTCGTCCAATCAGACACTACACGGAAAGTGTTACGGAGCTTTTAGAATAAGAATCGTTAACTTGGAAGTAGAATATAACTTTCAGATGCATATTTGCAATAAAATTACCCTAAGGTTGGGTTGAATTTATTGAATAGTTCATATAACAAAATTGGATTATATAATATTTCATATATTTAATTCGAATAGCATTGCTTACGTTTAAACAGATATATTTTGAGCACAAGTTAATTTCAAATTATTCACAGCAGTTTCGAAACAATATTATTTGTATAATGTAACTATGAATTAAGTATTTGAACTTCGGTATATTGATATTCGACAATTAGAAATACGTTTTTGTGTGTACCCGTACTGCAGTAATAAAGATGATTCATGATCTGACTGGGTTATAGGTGTTTGTAATTGATATTGTTTAGTATTTAACTTTTAATACGCAGTATGAATGCAACGTCCCCGCTAATAAATGTCTATGTTCAGATGAATATCAGTCTACACAATTTAAACGTCATGTAACAATTCAACAACAAAACGCATTGAATATAAAGGCTTCAAACGTTCATACCTGCGACATATTATTATGACAACGACCTTGTCCTTTGTTTCCTCCGGAAATTTCATAGAAGACACCTGCGTATGGAGTAATAAGGTCACAGCAGGAGGATGTATTGCAATAAATCAATGAGATAATAGATGATAACAACAAGATTTGTTTACTATAAGTAATAATAAGCATAATTATCAATTCCCCGAAATGAATTTGTATTCAGAATTTCGTATGGATGGATTCTGGTAATTAATTTCTAGCTATGCGTCATTAAAATTCTCAGTATAATACGTGTGTCTGGATACACCTCCATCTAACAAGTTCAAATAACTGATCAAATGGATCCGAGGCCATATTACAAGATGAGCCCAAACACTCTTCCAAGCGATTAAAGAAGATGTTCTTCACTTAACTTTAACTTCACTTAACAAAAAGCTATATGCTAAGTTACCGTTATTTTAAAAGATTTTGACGGGCATTAACCAAAAAATAGTATTCCTTAAGGAAAGACTTAAAGAGACACAAAAAACTGAAATAACTTGCTGTCGCTTGTGGAGTTTCCCTTCATTGAAAAAAGTTCCCCCAGAGCAAAAAAAAAGTGAATAACTTTGTTTTAGTATCCGTAGAAAAATTTTCAAGTCTTGATAAATCAGACACCGGCTATATTATCATACGCATGTTAGTTTGTATTCGTTCCGTACCACTTTCGTTTAATTATTATCGATTCTCTTGTTGTGAATATTTCTAACAATTTTTGCGCGCATATGAAGTACGTAACATGATATAACCTTCAAATAACAACCAAGAGAATTATAATATTAAAATATGCGAACGATAAAAACTGATAAAAGACTGCAGTTATTTGTTATATATAACATCAAACGGATACGTATCATATTTCACATTTGTAGCATACATTCAGTACTTTGTTGATTACTAAAATACTTATTAGGAAATACGGAGTATGTAAAATATACAAAACATTCTTTATTTAAGGATGTTTTCAAAGCATTTCTATAGATAAGCTTTCGGCATTATAAATTTAGGTTTTGAGAAAGCATAACGTATGCAAAATAGAAATGGAAAAGGCTAGGCAAACCTAGCGATTTGGTCCCCGATTAACTGAATACTGGAAATTATTATTAGCTGAATGCCGTAAATTTATCATCGAAGATTTTTTTAAGCTAATCTTTCAAATAAGAATATTGGAAACTAGTAATTGGAAAATAAATATTGGAATTATTTCCGGTTACACAGGAAACGAATATCATCTTGCTTATTTTTAATACAATTCCTTATACATTTTCTTCATTTTCTGGCAGCCCACATTATTCTACATAAATTCTATTAAGATTTGTTTATACCTAACTTTCGACTTAAATTTCGACATTTGATTGTCAGCAGAACGGCAAGTCAATAACTGAGAAAGTGTTTAGGTTACGAGGTTGAAATTTTGTGGTTTCGCAGCCAGTATGTTGTATTACTGTACAAATTTAAAAAATGATAACATTGATTTAGGGTGACACAAAAGGTTGTTGACTAATATTAACCAATAAGACTAATCTTTACAAGAATTAATCAACACTCTCTGTGTCTATCTCCACTACTCTATGAGTCTTTTTGTGTTAAGAATACATTAGCAGAATTTTAGATATAATGATTAAGCAACTAAATAAGTAAGAATGCTAAAACTACTTGAAATAAGAACATAATAAGCAAATACACTAAAATTAAACAATAAAATCTTATAAAAGGTTATAATTAATAAAAATTTCCACCGGGCAATTCTAAACACTCCTACCATTCTTACCAAATTGCATTGACTTTTTTATTCGAAATTATGGCATTTAATTGCATATTTCAAAAAATAAAACTAAAAAGGTGATTTATATATTTAAAATTAAATATTTTCTCTAGTTCAAATATTTTTTTGTTAGCGTTCGTGAGAGTGTGCGCCTTATTAGTTAATATAAGTTAATAACATGCTGTATCGCCCAGTATTATTACATTAATTTTACAATTTCTTAACTTTATACTTTAGTACAATGTACTAACTACATCACCAGAAAATGTCAACCTTGTTTCCGGTATAACCGGAAATAGTTCGGAATTGTCAATATTTTTCAGTATCAAAAATCTATACAACAACTTTGCTCTTAAGATGAAATATAGCATCAATAGATTGATAACATGTCAAGTGCAATAAGTATTCAGGCAACTAATAAATGTCTTCAAACATTTACTTTTAAAGTATGACTTTGATAACGAAAAGCAAATTCAAACAGTTGTAGGTGCGTATATGTCAACAAGTATTTGGCAAAGTCTTGAAGCTGACCCAATGGAAAACTGAAGAGTTTGTAGAAACAAAAGCAAGTTATCTACTAAACAAAATTAAACATGATAGCTTAAGAAACAAATACAATTCGATATACTTAACAAGGCTAGTAGAGCAAAAGTGGAAAAGTTCGTATAACTTAAAATATACTAAAAGTCATAAAAAATCATCTTCAGCAAGAACAGATTGAAAAAATTATTGACTGTTATCCAACGTATTACATATGTATTTTCGAATCCTGAAAATCATTGAAGAATCTGTATACATCTAGACAACAAAAATGAAGTAGCTTCATGTTTGTTATGAAAAATAATTTCAGAATAGTTACAGTGGTTATTTTCAGATTCTTATTTCCTAGAAGCCGGTAAACACTTGGTGAAGAAAATAGAGCAAGAAAGTTTATTGGAATAATATTGTTGTTTGTGCGATATTGCTCAACCGAAGATAATTAATTTTAACTGCAGCAATAAAATGCTGGATGTAAAATATTGGATGAAGTTGACATAAATATAAACCATTATAAATTTTGTGTACTTAATTTTACAACCACGGTTGCATAATGGTTCAAAATTTAAAACTTCCGATTAGAGTACAATTGTGAAGGTTGGTTAATCTTTCCAACGGTTTTGTAGTAATGTTTAGTTAAATTTTACTTTCTAGCCATTATCTTCAATTAATTTGAATTCTTCCATAAGAGTGTTTCAATTGCTGAAAAGAAGTAATGAGAAAATCGCTTGCAACAATTTATGCCATATGTTGTTGTAAAATGCCATACTGAACTGCAATAGACAGTGTACACAACGCCCCTGATTGACCTCTTTGGAAAATATAAATGAGTTATTTATAATAATCTGTATTATATTTATTTCTGAACGCGTGCTTAGTAACCGAGCATGTAATTGATAACACCCGCTTACGAAAACAATGAGAAAAAGTATTAATGCCTTAAGAGTGCTATATTTAAACATGGATAATTATCCTATGCTGTTATTTATGGTTATATTTGTGACGAGATTAATTGGCTTTATCCAGCTATATAATTGTTTTCGCAAATGGTTGTAAGATTCCATATGCCGGCCGATGGGAAGCGACCCGAATGTTGCACTGCGAGGCGACTACACCCACAATTTTTTATCTAAACGTATAAGAATCAACAGATATAACAATATATGTATTTATGACAATATTTGAACTGAGTGATTCAATTAGTTTTTACTAATTCCTGAAGGTACTGTTAATTTTCGTATTTATAAAGTTATTTATTTCGAATGAATAGAGGTATTTGTGGATTTGACCCGAGAATCACAGTTCATCTAGTTCTAAAGTTGACTTTTCATTCTCTCGAGGTCGATGGATTAAATGAAAACGCAAATGTCCATGTAAATTTTATACGCACTCGATTGGGTCGTCTACTTCCACATAGTATACATGTACATGTGGCAAACAATACCAAAGTATTCCGCACCACACAAGTTTAATTTGATTAGTCCGGGACAACTGTTTCGAGGTTTCGAGGATAATAAATCAAACAGACTTAAGTAACAGTCCGTTCTCTCTATTCATCGAATTTGTGTTCTATTTTGTATAAATAGTTTCGTAAGTGTCTAACTTGCGCGTTCTGAATCAACTTCAGGTTTTCTAATGTAATATTATGCTCGGTTTTGTTTAGGTGTTCTGCTACACTTAACGAGCATCACTGAATGTGCTCATTGAATCTGTTGCATATCGCGCTTTTTATGCTTAACTTGCATAATTCGGTCATACCGTTGAAACAGGTGTTCCCGATTAATTAATTGAACCGTGTGATACGGAGTGTGCCGATACTTCAGTGCTGTTTGTCACACTATCTTACAATATTTGCTATCATTATTTACTATGTATATGTACGTTCAAATTCAGTTGGATTGGAGCATAGATTGAATACATATTAAACGGTGCCTCTAGGTAATTTCAAAGAGTTACCCTATTAATAAATAACAACAAAATAACTGGCAAAAATTGAAAAATTAGTTCGTTTTCCATGTTTCATATTGAAGTAGGTATTTAAGTAAATCCTTGACAAACTACCACACTATCTACTGAAGCTTAACAGCAAGTAATAATACATTGTAGTTTTTTAAGTAGATCATGCACATTATAATTAACTAGAAACCGATTAAACTTTGAGGACGGAATATTAATGTTTGTCCGAAAACTGCTATAAATGAAATCTGTAAAAGTAGTAACGTCCGCTCCGAAATACGTCTATAAATATTCTCAACATTTAGCAATCTGTTATACCTGTGTAAGGACACTAACTCCTCCATCAATAATGAGAGCAAATTATTCGGAAGTACAGACACCGACAAATTTAAGGAAACAAGGTTTATGAAATACAATCTTTTTTGTTTGCATATCTATACTACCAAACTACATTTTTTTATCCGTTTTGCATAATTTTTATCTAGTTAGGCAGTGTAAAAGTGAATGTCAACTTGCAAGAAGTTTCTGAAACGCGCACTTTGGTTAATTAAATTTTCAGTGATGATCGGAGAGAGTCCATTTTATGGTGATGTTAACATGTTCGGTAAATCCAAATCGACAATCCATTATGATGCAATACGTTGGCAACAAACTGAAGAGTATATCAAAAGACAATGTGTCAAGATAGAAAACGCTGATCGATTTATAGCGTAAACGGGGAGGAGTACGTGAAACCAAAGTAAGTGAGTACAGTTACAAGAAGACTCAAACAAGTTGACAACGACAAAGAAAAAGCCAGGAGGCATCAGCGAGTAGCGTGAATAACTTTCACTCACAAAAACTAAAATTGGAATGAGTTAAATTTTGTTCAGAGATGAGAGCCGTTTCTGTGTTCAATTGATGGTAGGAGAAGATCATACCAACGACCAGCGGAACAAACTGAACAATTTCATATTGTTCCTTTCAGCAATTGTGGGTTTCAATTATGGGCTGGGTTGGCATATCTTTAAGGCCACGTGGAGAGTTGGTGTAGATTGATAGTAATGCTTTAACTATAGAAAGTATGTAATATCCTGTCAGGATAACATGGTCTCTTTCGCCCCATATATCGGAGCAAATTTCCTTTTAATACCAGATAACGCTTACCCTCACGTGGCTCATTGTGTAATAGAATTTTAAAGACAAAGTGGTACACCAAAAATTAATTAGACTGCATAGTACCCGACTTTGAATCCGATATCTGGAGCATGCTAGGCATACGACTTGGATCAAGAAATCCTGTAATCCAAAGTACAGTAGGAGTTATCTGAAATATGGGAGCATCGTTTGTGGTCATAAAGGCTTGATTAATCTGTTCGATTAAACCTCTTTGGAAAACACACCACCTTTGGAAACTGTATCCATCTAAAGAGCACGTTATCTTAAGGTGCAATTCATATAGTTCTACTTCTAAATGACTACGTCTTGCATACTGATATCTGATTTCATTTAGTAACCAGTGCTTTTTAGCGTGATGGATGATACTGAGTGGATTTTTGCAGTTACTGGAAATGTTAACTTTCATAAATTCTGGAAAAACATTGTGTCTTTTACAGCGTTTCAGAAATAAGATATCAGCTTGAATGAACTTAATTTTAGTACTCACTTTACCAAAGCGGTTCAATTCCTTGGGCTGGAGAGCCATGATCAATAATGATAGCAAGGACTGTGGCGTAGTATGGCAAACAACACATAAGTATCGGCACCCTCCGCACCACACAATTTTAATTTATTATATAGTAATACAATAATTAGTGTGGGACGGCCGTTTCGAGGACACGAATGGTCCTCATCATCAACCGGTG
>CACRWG010004343.1:0-88914 GCA_902654985.2 Oryctes borbonicus
GTGCCACACTCGACGCGTCCAATCTGCCGTAGCGATAATTTCGTAGACGCTTTATAAACGTTTATGTGTTTCTGTCAAAACTCAGCTACTTCTGATTAATTTACATTAACTCACTACTGAATTCTAATTGGAGTTATTAAAATGACCACCTTTTTACTTGAGATTTATCTAGACACAAGATGCCTGGTTGACAGACTCAAAATCAGATATAAAATTAGCGTCATTTAAAACCATTGTTTAATAGGGTTGGCGATTGTTTTAATTCCATAGTCACCACTGATGATTTTTACCATAAAAATATGGCGAAATTATTTATTTTTGATGTAGCATGATGCAGGGGCGCTACTGAAGTTGAGGTTCTACGCTCTCTGATGACATTTTAGATCACATACAACGTGAAGCTTTACTGAGAATTTTGATAATTATTAATTACACTTTTGATATGCCAACATTTACGCTGAGTCTTGTGAGAGAAAGATTTTTCATTAATTTGGCAATTTGGAAAACAGAAAATGAAGTACGAAAGAAGTAATAGTCCGTTTTCACCACTACCGTCGTTGGCTGGACTTATATCCCTCTATTAACTACGCTCCAAGGATAATAGGCCAGAAAAGGAATTTTCTTTTAGAAATCTAACTTTCTACCACTAGAGGGACCTTTATTCTTGATAGGTGGAGAAACTGACGTGACAAAAAGAGATGTGTGGGTGGCGGTGATGACAAATAACCTCATGAGCGTTTGTTTGCGGGAAGCTTTAAACATGCCTTGAGCACCACAGTAGTGTACTGCTCCCTATCTTCTGCTCTAAATCTCCAATTTGTCCATCTTTTTTCTTCTAGGTCTTCCTTTTGTCTCCCATGTTTCTATCTTTGTTTGTACTTTTGTATTCATCGTCCATGTTTCTGATCCGTATAATGAAATTGGCCTTAGGACAGTTTTGTATACCCTAATTTTTGCTTTTATAGAAACTTCTTTCGACTTTAATGTTATATATATCCACTGGTACAACTGTTACTTTTCGTTATCCTTAGATAACGAAACAGGGCCTTAATTACTTGCCTCCTATTCACAGAGCCGATTTTTACCCTGACTGATAGTATCTGTTTTTAGGACTTGTTTAGCATGGATGTGCAGAGTATAAAAAAGTGGAAAGTTGGAAGGCATCATTGTATACTGGAAATGTATTTGAAGTGTTACTATTTAAAATGACTTTTTAACATCGAAAGGATAAATAATTTTCAACTAATAACACCGCTTCATCACCACAGCCCAGACACCTTAAAATGGAAATTAGTGTGATGATACCTTAAAATGGAAATTTGTGTGATGTTTAATAGTATCAAAGTCGCATAAATAATCTAGTAAAATAACAGCTATGATTTCATGATGAAAGCAGAGGCACAGCTGTAGCGAGGTCTGAATCCAGATTGACACGATGGAAGTATGTGTGTAATGTTTATCAATGAAATCTTTGATTTGAATTTGAAGTGATTTTTCAAACATTTTAGACACATGGCACATAATATGCCAGCAAACTTTTCCGGATGTGTTTTTTTGGAATATGAATGACATGTGACCACTTCCAGATGAAATTTTGCATACTGTAATTACATTAATATCAGGATTATGTACCGAGGAGCAGTGAAGTTATTAATTTTCTCGGGATTTAGCAAGTAGGGAAGTAAAGTACAATTTATAGCTGAAATGAAAATGAAAACAATGTCTGTCTAAATCTTTAAGACCCCTCCATATATTCTTTTGATTGGTGCATTGAACACGGTACTCCAGAAAACCACTTTTTTCATTTTTAATCGCAACAATGGTTAGATTTCTTAAGCACATAATAAATAAAATAATCAGGATTAGAGGTACACATATATTCATTATATATTATATATTCATTGCACTTAATTTTTGCATTTTGTTAATTACGTCTGTAATCTATTTATTTTTAAAGATAAAACCCCACTTCCTTAACAATTTGGAGTCTTTATTTTCACAAAATCTCAAAATTTGGGAAGATTACGGCTGTTTCAAGCTGGGAACTTATTTCTGAATAACCCTATATATATTTTTAACATTCATTACTGGCTCCAAACTTTATACGTACATACATACGTTGAACATAAAATCGTTAGGCAAGAGACAATACATTATTCATAGAAGCAATTCAAACAAAAGAGATCGTAAATGTGCTGCACTACGAAAAACCACTGATACAACCGCAACTGACAAGCTAACAATTGTTAATGAAAAATAATACGTCGTCAGAGTAGAACAATGATTCGAAAGTTGCACAAATGAAACGAACGAGAAAAACGAATACGAGTTTTACTTTGGGAGCAAATGAAAAATTACCTTATAAAGAAGAATACAAAATGCAAACAAAAAAACGATTAAAAAAGAAAATAGATTACCGCTTTTATATACATTAAAAAGATTGCTTACACGCAGAGTTTCTGGCGAACATTACAAGTTTTCTCAAAAAATAAATACGTAGTAAATTTTCGTGTTATATATTGTAAATATCCTAATTATCCTTAATGAACGAAATTATCTACAGGATGTTACTGAAATATAAATAATTTCCTTGCATTTAAATAAAATTATTTCAAATAATCTACTTGTAGCGACTGATCAGCGACAAAATTGTCAAGGTCAGTATGTTTATTCATAGAAAAACATTTTTTATGAATAAAAATGTTTTTATAGAAAAACAACTGCTTCTTTTTCAAAACTAGTTTCCACTTACTTTGTATTGTGCAATCTGAATCACTCTTCTGGTATTTTACCTTTTCCTCAACGAATTAAACGAAACAATGACGCTTATTTGTAAAATAAAATATCACCGCGGTTCTCATGAATAACTAAAATCCAGAGTAAAAATGTCGAGGAATTTTTATTTTTTAAAACAGAAATTGAAAGATCTAAGTAACGATTTAAAATAATTAAATATCATTGCAATAAAGCTTAAATCGGAACCTTTGCCGCAATTTTCTAAAAAATAAATTCTCCTGTAAGAACTTAAGATCAGCAGTACGTTATTTTATGTATTGCATGTTATTTGTATATAAGTAAGTGATTAAAAATTCCACTTCATAAACGCTAGTTAGACGTATTACATGTATTTTATTATCAATTACGCAATTGTAATTAGCAACAATAATTGTTTTTTCCTTTATTTATATATTGAGAGATTGAGTTATTGTTGATGTAAAATATTGCAGACATTACAACTGTTATTCGTTACGTTATTTCGAAATACCTATAGAATTACCGATTTTATCGGATGTGGGTGCAGTTTTTAGTCGTCTCGAACGTTTATCGTTAACCAAGCAAGTGCGACCGCGCTTAAATTTAGTTGTCGAAAATGTCACTGTAGCAAATGATGGTTACTGTACTCGTAAACAGCGTCTATCTCGGCTTCAACTTGTGTAATTTACCTTTTAAATGCAAGAATTTAATGACAGCTTGATATTCGTTTTTTTTTTTTCCATTTTTATAGAATCACTAACATCGATTAACAAAAAAGACTGTTAAACAACAACTGAGCGTCCAACATAGCTGGAATTTTCAAAAATGTCTTCCAACGTAAGCGCAATTATATTACCAGAATAGTTTCGACTGGAAACGCCAACTTCATGTTGAGGCTTGAAACTTGTCAGAATACCATCGTAACATCGCAACGTCCCATCAGTTGTTAGCCTATCGCCGTGGCATCAAAGAAATGTTCCACATTCACATTGCACTCAATGTTCACAAGTTTGGACTAACATGAACTGATGAAACACCATGATGTTACGCCGCCAGATTCTGTTCACCTAGATTTTTACCTCACAACGTTCCTCGTCGTGCATCGACAAATGTTGCGTATCGGGAATTGTGTTTCACAAGTTCGTGGCTGCTCTAAGTTGTATTTTATTAAACTGAACATGCTATATATTTTTAGAATTATCATTTAATTCTGAAGCAAAAACTAAGAAAATACTATTGTCCTAAAACTAAACTCTGGAAAAAAATTCTGAGACATGAAGGGGCCTAATGTACACAGGTGTGGTTCTGAAGTGGTACGACAAAAAAAATGATTCTTTGTAATGGAACATCCTACATATTATTTTAGTTTATATTTTTTGGTAATTATGAACCAAATATTCGATTGCGCGAAGTATTATGAAATAAAATTATGTATGCTTTTAATTTCAATCGTGCTAGCTATAAAAAGGATAATAGTAATAATCATAATAATAATAACTATTTAACGAAACTCCTTTTCTCTTCAAACCACCACAGACCGACTACCTGTTTAATTTATCATTTGCTTCCTAACGTTGTACGGTCGTAGTACTTCTTTTTCAATAATAATAGTAACAACAACAACAATAATAATAATAATAATAATATATTTATTCGCCCGACAGAATAACCTAAACTGAAGGACGAAAAGGAACAAGGAACGAGTGAGAAAAAACAGAAAATAAAAAAGAAAAAATAAATCTCTAAATTAAACGTGACACTGCATATTACTTGCCATACTTATTAATTAATAATGATATAATATAATATAATAATTTTATTAAATGTCATGATATTCAATAATTGTTCCAGTGAGTTACTTGTTTCTGTCAAAAATCGCTATAACGAGAAAATGGTTGATTTTAGACTAACATGCTTTGTTCTCCAAAATTCAGCACTAAAATAATTTTTAAGCGTTCCATTAAAAAAAATACTTTTTAACTTACAAGGGAAGCTCTCCAGGTGTCAAATTCAGAATCGGATGAAACTTGATAGGAATAAAGTATGTTCAGATACGCAAGGAAATTATATCGGCGGAAATTCACTTTGAAGGGGTGAAACACCTCTCCGAAAATCGATTAATTTTATTTTTTTTCTATATAATTCTCGAACGGTAAGAGTTAGAGGTGGGGTTTAATAGTAATTAGTATTTTTCCAACAGGTTTGTGTATGATGGGCATATTTGTAATATGGAAAAGTTTTAAATAAAAATTGTTTTTCAGAAATAAGTAGCACCAAACAAGACAAAAAATACGCAAAAAGCACTTCTACTAATGTCGATTCGAATAACTTAAAGGTGGTAATTACAAGAAGCAACTACGAGATATACAGGGTGTTGCACTCAAGCGCAATTTTTTAACTATATTGTAATAGAGGTGCTTTTTGAATGCACTTTGTATCCCGTTTAGAAGAAGAAAATTATATTTAAAAAAATTAAAATTAATCAATCTTTAGAGGAGTTTTTCACCCCTTCAAACTGAATTTCCGCCGATGTTACGTCCATCTAATAGTAATTTGGAACCATATGAACGCGTGTGTATTAGGTCCACTTATGCTTACTCTTGGTACCAAAAATCACGTATACATCGGGACACTTGATTATGCGCAACTCGTCAAATTTCTTAGAGAACATTTCAAACTCATTCTGTAATATGTAATTTTTGCCGTAATATTAAGATAATGATGTACAGAAAATTTAATTATTCAGAAGAATTCGCTTAGTTTACTAAGGCGGATAATAATTATAGTGCAACAGCTGATTATACATATTTAATAAATGACAAGTACTGTACATATAAAGCAATTTTTCTTTAAAGATTTCTAAAGTAATAGTGGTTATAGCCTCCAGCTTAATTTCTCTAAAAGCTCGTACTCAAGATGACTCGCCCTGTATGCCCTGTTGCATAGGGTCATTCCCGACCTTAATTTATTCGTAATTGGTCTTTTGAAAATGTGTAGTATCGCTTTGGTTGCATTTCATCAAGTAATCTTAGTCTAAAATATCTGGACCTAATGTGTGTATGATTTAAACACACGAAACTGGTCGCTTACTAACTTAAAGATATTTGTAAGAATTTAGTTCTTTTTATTTTCCACTTTTCAATTACTATGAACTCATGTCGAGTCATCAACTTCAATATATAATCATTTTATTTCAAATGGAAAATTCTGTCTATAGTAGAATGTTTGCACAGCTCTTTTAAATAATGCAACATACTCTAGGTCTATATCTGCTATCCAAAATCTTAAATTCGGATTCTTTCGATCTAATCCATTATCCCACAACGCGGATCCAACTTTTTCAAGCATATAACAACAGGTTGAGTTATTAAAACAATACAAGTAACAATACGAGTAAAAAAAATCAGAGGGTAATAACAATAATTTCAAGCAAGGTATATATTTTGTTTATACATTTTTACACCAAGATCATGTTATTTAACATATTTTAATTTAATATATTTTAACACTCTAGGCGCGGCAGAGAGAGTAAAATAGATTACACAAGAATTTTACCTTGAGCAATAATATTTTATTTAACTAGTGTTAATTTTACACTCCTGCGATTTAATTCGCTCTTTTGAAAATAAGAGAGATAAATGTGTTTAAATATGTTACTAACATGTTTACACCACAAACACGTATATCCACACTAAGTATGTATAATAGACACTGCAAAATGTAAATTTTAGACCCACTTTAATACGACAGTTCAGACAATGTTACTACTGTACTAGTGACTAATTACAATTATCATTCACTTTTTGGTACTTTTTTTACGAATGCGAATGTGAAAATGCTCGGTAAACCAACAAGATTAATGTAGATTATACCAATTTTTTAAAATATATATTTTTTTAATTTTGACATATGCAAACTTTAATTTAAATACTTGTTTTTTCTTTTTACGGGAAAAATATTTTTTTGTAAAAAGTTTTGTTTATTTTAAAAGTATCATCTATTGATAATTGCTATATTGTTTCAAATATCTTGTTTGTTGTTCTTCGTTATTGATATTTTTATCTCAGTTGGCCCTAATTTTTATTGGAATTAACCATGTGTTACAGTTGATTGAGCAATGAAATTCCAGGCCTTAATGATCATTATCGAAATCTCTTTTCTTTTACATTTCTTGAATATTATGAAGGATGATCTAAGCGCTTTACCATGAATATTCTTTATCCAATAAACGATTATAGTAAACATAAAGTTTCCTTTTGCTCTGTTTCTAGGCACAAAATACCTACCAAAGCATTTACAGTACTTTAAGATAATCAAACTAAAAATACCAACAAACATTCTCTAATGACTAAGCCTGCGGAAATGAGTGCGCTCTCCTTGGCGGTGTGATATATTTCGAAAGCGGTCGGACATACCCGAAGTCGGGATTCATATGCGTACGGTTAGTATGTGTATGAATGACGGGTTGGATTGATGATGGCGAATCGACGGCGTGCTTTGTTATGTTCGACGAGAGAGATTTCTTAACCGACTTCCGACATTAGAACACGCTGTTACTATTATTAGATGTATTATTTGCAATATCAAATTTTACCGTACAATATTTTTGTTTGCAAAAGTTATGTTACTAGCAAACAGCACCTGTTAAATGCGAAACGAGATATACCATATTATAAATTTCTATATAACTTTATTTTGATGTTAGGGTGTACAACATTCCACAAAATATTGTAGACAATGAAAAATTTCAAAAGTTTTGGGGGAAATACATTTCGGAATGGAGATTGCCAAGAGATCAATTACAGTTTAATTTACCGCGGGTGAAAAACATGACTACGGATCAGATCAAGGTAGAGTAAAAAAATATATATATATATATAGTTGACGGTGAATGAAGCAACGGATGCAAGGAAGAATTGTATTTTAAACGTGTTAGTGCGGATTTTAGAAAGCGATGTGGCGTCCGTGCCTCTTCTTTTATGTAGTACAAGAAAAACGCGGAAACGATAGTAGAAACTATAGTAAATACCTTTGGGAAGTTCAATATATCGGTAACTCAACTTGTAATGTTGGTTACAGATGAGGGTTCGAAGATGGTTAAAGCTGGAAAGTTGCTAAAACAATCTCATCCTCAATTGCTTCATGTAACCTGTTTGCTCCATGCTTGTAGCAGAATTTATTAGAAACAGTTATCCAAAAGTACATTAATTAATAGTTTCTACCAAAAAAGTTTTTATTAAATCTCCGAAACGCATTCGTGAGTTTAAACAGGTTTCTCCGGGCATTCAAAGCCTCCTCAGAAAATCACAACCGATAATATAGGAAGGTTAACTTAATTTTCAAACTATAGTGTGCATAGACAAGAGTTCAAGTAAAAACCAAGGATGCAAATGTAATGCGAAGACCTTTTTAAATTCGCGAAGATCACATCATTAGACACATTTTCCAAATACACCAACATATTTTCACCTCGCCGTAGGAGTATGCCACACAATACTACAGCGAATTTTTGCGGCAGTCTACATCGCCAATGCAATCAAAGTAAAATAGCAAATACTTGTATACGTTATTTTTAATATTGATAGCAACCGAGCCGTACGCTACTGCAAAAGCACCCGTTTCTGTAGGCTTACTAATGAGACTTTGAGCAACTTTTATGAGGGTTTCCTTTTTAGTTTTACATATAACCACATAAAAGGCGCTACTTATGAAACGCCATCTTAAAAATAAATTTTCCAATTTCCCAAGTTTCATCAGATACGGTAGGTTATTTAGGAATAGTAAAGTTGCTCGAAAAATGAAATTGAGCCGATAGCTCAATAATTTTTTATACGTTGCGGAAAGAATTATCGCAACAAGATCAGAAACAGCCAGCAAAAAGTATTCGTTCCCGAAGAGTGAGGCGACTCTGGAGCTCGACGATAGGCGTGCTTTGAAAAACTAACCCATAGCGACTGATCATTCTCCTCGAGGATAATATGAGTTCACATAGAGTTCAAAGGACAATTAAGTTTTTAAAGCAGCAAAACACAATTACACACAAAAAAGATTTACTTGGATGAAGATTATTAGGATCATTTTAAATACAAGGTAAATTCATATATGAGCAAAAATATCAGATTATTCCGAGAATACGCTATTCTTCTAATTTAAGTATTAGATATTGTTAACAGAAGTATACCGTGCGTGCCCTCAAATATAAATGTTTTAAAATAAGCTTGCGGTATTCTTGGATCAAGTAAAACTATAACCTTAAAAGTTATTCTCTTTGAATCAAATATATACAAGATTTATTTCGACGATCTTGTATTTGAGGCAAACATATCGAAACTTCCAACCAAATATTGCGGGATTTCATAATGAGGCTATAATATTCTTAAAAGAACTTTATGATATTCTTGAATCAAATAAAAATATAATCTTATGTGGAATTTATTAATTTATTATATGATATGTATTGACAATTGGGTATAAAAAGGTTAAGTAAAATTGAAACACAAAAGTCCTAGAAAGAATTTATTACAATTTGTTAACAGGACAGAACGTAACATCGTATATCTAACAAAAAGATAAATATGAAATTCTAGAGTAACACTTACATAGTAAAATTATTTATAATACCCAACATATAAGATGCCATTAGACATTTTATATAAATATCTTTGGCAAAGTTAAAACAAGAACAAGTAATAATAAGAAGCAACAACTTCTTCTGTACACCCCCGATAAAGCAAGAACTGCAGGAACTTTCATATCGAATCACTTCACTATCTAAATTCTTGTTTCTAATAAAAGTAACAACGGTTAATCCTCTCAATCAACGAAATTAATTACGCAAGAAACATCACAGAGGAGTAAATAGTGTTCGATATCCATTTTGCTTGTTTCATGGATGTATATTGTTGTAATAAAACTATCGTAACTCTGTATTTAATACATTCAATACTTTCTGTAATGATATTAGATTATCTCATAAGTATTTCATATAGTTGATTCGAGCACCATTGTTTTCAACAGTTAATTGGCAAGAATGAAAAAGTGTATCAGTCTATGTGAAGAATGTTTTGCAAAACAATAAGGCACTTCACTTTCTCACTCAATCTCTTTGTTGTTATGGCTATATGCAAAACTAAAAAGACAATTCTTGTACTTGTGCAATTCTTCACTTACTCTTAAAAACCAGCACTGTACTCTTGCCATCTTATTAATTTTTAAACATTTGTATATATATTTAATCAATATTTCAATTATCATTAGACTTCAAAATGAGCAAAGCTTAAGGAGACGTGCTTTCTGTAAAAATCAAAACTAGAAAATTTTCTTCAGTTAGGTTCACGAACACAATGTAGTAGGTTGTAGTTTTTATTTGTTAGCACAAATTGGCAATAGGTGAACAAAGAACGCGTTAACAATACATATATAACGTGTGTATAAATTGTCGCAAAAGCTACACGTAGCAACATTCTTCGTTCGTTTCTGAATCGAAAATCTAAATGGTAAAATGTAATACCATGCTCCATACGTCTTCACGAGGTGGTCCTATATTATGGCTTGCAAGGTCTCCCAACCTTAATCCTTTAGACTTTTTTTGTTTGAGGTTTAATTAAGGAGAAAGTTTAAGCAACACCTCTACAAGACGCTGACGAAGTTAGAGGAAGAATTAACGCGGTGGTATTAGAAATTATATCGGAAAGGCTCTAACAAGTAATATAGACAATACCTCATAGACTGCACAAACCGATCAATTTGAACAAATGCGTAAGTAATAGTGTCGCTAATTTATTACAAGAGATGCGTTCGAAAAATCAAAACTATTAACTCTGTTTTAATAAAGTGTTTTCCTATTGCTTTTTCCTATGCATCAATTGTTTTCCACTTTGTCGTTTATAACTCCCGTTTGCCAATTTTGACAGTATTGTACCCACTACTACAGTAGTATCCAACTGCAGTATTGCCAAATGTATGTTACTTTCAAGTAGTCCCTGAAGACGTATAAACCATGGTACAACATTTTTAGCATCTAGATTTTCGATTCAAAATCGAACGAAGTATGTTACCACATGTAATTTTTGCGACAATTTATACACACGTTGTATAGCGGTTCCTCAGTTTATGATTTTATTGTTCCTTGTTATGGAATTTTCGGGTTACGAAAGAAAATTTTTATGGATTTTTGTTTCCAAAACCACAAGGTGTCCCCGGATTATAGCAACTTTTACAAATTCGACAGAATTTTCGCACGAGTCGTGTAAATGTTAGAAAGAGATAGTTATGTACAACGGAATGTGATCGTTTGTGTGGATAATCTCTCATTATTCCACCGCTTCGCATCCTCTCGAGTTCATAGTCAATATTATTCTTACCTTATTAGAAAGTCTTTTTATCTGGTGTAAAATCTTTTTCAAAGAACAAAGTCGAAAGTTCTACAATTACTATCAAACAATTCCTTATTTGTCGCGTCACTAATATTATAATCTAAATGAAAAAGCCATTCACCTTCGTCGTCTCCCATGCGCCAAAAAGAATTAATTTCGTAAACCTAGGTACCATTGTAGCATATACAACAATATGTATTTTTTTAGTTGTTAAGTTAAAACGGTCCAATCATGCCGAGCAGCGATGTCCTAAACTAACAAGGTCATGTTGTGCATTTTTCCAATTGAAGAAGTCATGCAATGATTTCGTTGTTAAATCATTTTACTACTCTGAATTTTATTCCGGGATGTGTTATGGAATTATACAGTGAGGCTCTGACGCGCTGACGCAGATCGTATTTTTATTCCAAATAAAAGAGCTATTAGAACACTAATTCAACGCAGGTGGATTCTTGCAAAGAAGTTTTTAGAAATAAGGATTTATTAGCTCTGTATATGTACATCCTGGAAATACCGTATTTTGTTTTACAATTTCGTGACTTTTTTGACGTGAGTTTCTCACACACTTGTGGCACTAAAAATAGAAAATAGTATATTAGAAAACAAGTTGCATAAGATGGTATTTTTTCTCAGGCGGTCAAAATTTGAAAAACGAGCCGAACAAATATAAAAACAGGAATCTTGTGAAAATCCAACCTATTGTTTTAAATAGCAACTCCTATTTTTGTCCATTTCTACATGTTATGTGACCCTGCCCTAAAGAAGTATAATACTATGGGAAACCTACTTTTGCGAAAAACGCGTTTAAAGTTTTCCTATCATTTACAGTTATGTTCCGTTAGATATTAGTCCAACAGCTTTCTAGCTGTATTGTATGGTGTATCTGCATTCAATACTACACTGAAAAAAGTAGACGTGAATTTACAAGATATTTATAGAACATACGAAAACGTCAAATATTTTTGCGGTTTTACATGTATATACACGTACTCTATTTATTACGTGCACCGAAATGTGATATGCAAATTATATTGCGTATTTACAACCATATTGTATTTAATTTGCAAGAAAATAAGTAATACTGCAATTTTTTTACATTATATGCGTAATTATACATTGTATACTTCAAATTACGTGGGGGGAACGTAGTTAAAGTTTACGTTTACAAATTAGATCGGAATAATACAAAACAAAGGGAATTCAAACAATCGGCACTTGTTTAGAAACACGTGGGCGGAAGCTTATACGGTATCGCGTCACATAGATGCACACATATCTTCTAGAATTGTGCTGGCCGTTATTAATTATAGTTGTCTTTCATATATTTGGAAGGTAAGTACTTCTACTAACTATCCAGACAGATTTCCTTTATAACTCTATAATGTTTAATTGCAATATCTGTGGTGTTGAAAATAGTTCTATTGGGAGATGTACCCTACATATTAAATATCATTGTCATATGCAAAGGCGTTTGATTTTATTGTCGTTTCCCTAACAGCAACTTATCATTTTCAAAATATAATAGATTGAAATATCATATATTTAGATGGCACAATAATAATGTTAAGCAAAGTACAGAAAAAAGTAAATGCAATGTTGAACATTGTCAATTCGAAATATGCAACAGAAGAGAATTACAGCGCCACATTAGGTTAGGGATAAAAATCAGATGTCCCTTTTCTAAAGAATGTAAGAGGCAATCTAGCTTCTGTAGTGTAACTACTATGAAACAGCATTTTTGTACAGCCCATTTTAGCAGTAATAGCATGTCAAACGTTTTAAGATCAAACGTGGAGGGCAAGGATTTGGATACTTCATATGTTGATAAGTCGTATGGATTTCGGGTAGAAATAGTAGTAACATTGGATTGCAGACAGAACATATTCAAGATAACTTATTCCATAAGATTTTTCATACAGAAAATGGAGCATTACGCAGTAAATTTTGTAGAAACAAATTTTATAAAAGTTTAATTATGTACGTCCTACAGAAGTATACATTGATGATAATTGCAAATATTATTACGTACCCATTAATGATACTTTAACTGCACTTTTAAAAGATTCTAACTTCCACAACAATACTTCGATGTTTCTTGTTTAAAAAAAGACAATGTTTTTGTAGATACATGCGATGGTAAATGCATAAAAAGTAACGTACTTTAACAAAAAAATTCTACTGCAGTTAAATTTATATTATATCAAGATGGTTTCGAAATCTGCAATCCTATTGGATTATCAAAAAATAAGCACCAAATAGTTGAAATTTACATGACTGTATAAGTAACATTGCCAGTTGGCATAGATCTAAAGTGGAACAAGTTCAGTTTGTAGCATTAATATAGCAAAACACATTAAAAAATACAGCAATTTGGAAATATTGAAACCTATTGTAAACGATATCAAAAAACTAGAAGCAGACTTCAATATTGCAATAGGGGACTATGAAGTTACTTTAACGGGATCAATAGTTATGATATGCGGAGATAGTTTGGGCAGCCACCAAATTGGCGGTTTTATTGAAAATTCCAATTCATCAGGATACTTTTGTCGTTACTGTTATATAAATAATGCGAACGATAATGAACGCATTTCAGATATTTATGAACGACGTACTAAACAATCTTACATATTTGATGTTAATGTCGCAGAATTACAAAACATGCCATATCACGGCGTAAAATGCGATTCAATCTAATTATTATTACGTGTCCCAACATGGTCTTCCGCCTTGTATTGCACACGATGTGTTTGAGGGCATTTTGCAGTATGACCTAATAGCTTTAAACAAATTAAATTCGGAAAAGGTTATAAATTATGACCAATTAAACATGTCAATAGGAAATCTTACTTTCATTCAAAAAAGAAAATATGCCTGCCATGTTTGAAAAAAAAAGATAAACTCTCCGGCAGCGCTTATCAAAATATGTTGATTACCATTTGCATTGCTGGAAAATGATGACCTAGCGCGTCACTCGATTTGGAAGATGATCGTCTGTTTGGGGAAAATCGTTCTACTACTTTTAGCGTTCAAAATATCGGTAAATCAAATTGCCTACTTGAAATCACTAATACACAAGTATATAAATCACTTCCGAAGGAGTATTACCTACTACAGTGTTGTGAAAAAGGACTAAAAGAAAGGCACATAAGTCGAACTATATCTCATATAATAGCGAACGAGATGAGCAACATAAACAAGTTAATTCCTGAGAGGATACTAAAATTTGTTGCAAAAGAAAATGGTGCAAAATATCCAGAAACATTTGGTAATGTAGATGATGATGGGGTAACTTTAGGTGATGGATCCAGCACTCTCTACAATAGGTTATATAAAAGAGCCTTCTACCTAACACGGCCACATAAGCGGCTTCAGTGTGCCGAAAGATTTACGCCACACCGCTTATTCAAAAAAAAAGAGGAACGCTTCTGCAGACTGTTCAAATTGGGCGCCCGCTTGTATTCTATATCAGAAAATACAACAGCGAAAGATGCCGTTAATACTTATCTGCACGCAAAACGAATTTCAACAGGTTTATTGGAGCTACTTAAAAAAATATATACAAACCAAAGAGCTTTTCTTAATAACATTGCAAATCCACCATCAGTGATCGAAATTAAGAGAGAATGGCCAATTATTTTCAACGAGCTATGCATAAAATGGCATTTCGAGAAATTAACTGAGAAAAACCTGCATTGGCGAATAGTATTCTCGCAAAAGCAGAAAAAATAATATTTGCTAATGAAAAAACGAAAATAAAAATGGAAGCTGGTGCTCAAGTACCTGAAATCTGTTTACTGTTTATAGCAAAATATTTTATAAGAGGCCTTTCAAAATTGTGGATAAGAGATAATAAGGTAAGCAAGCAAATACATATAATAATTGCATCACCAAAATAACGAAATTATTTTTAAATTTTGAAGATCTTAAATTAGCTGGCATAAGAATCGTTAGCCCATGTTTATTAGAAGTTGGTAAGTTTGTTTAGACATTTAATTACATTATCTTAAATCGTTTATTTGCAGTTGTTGCCGGTAAGAAATCGTACAAGATGTATGTGGAAGACGAAGAAATCAATCAGACATCAAACATTTACACTGTATTTCATACTGAATTTCGAATACCCAAAAGAAATATCCGCATTCATGGAATTTATACAGAGGTACTTATTAAAAATACACCCTGAGGTTGGATCAAAATCGAAATATAGATTTTCGAAGAAGCGTGTAATAGCACTAACTAAGATGTTTTTAAGTAAATTATTACTTCTTATTAGTTTTTTATTGTATAGATTTGCCGGGAAAGCAATTTTATTTAAGTAGTTTTTATATATACTATGATTATTTTCGTTTTCGCTATGAATAAATATATGTAAAGTTAGAGGTACTTATAAAACGCCTGGCAGGTTGCTTTTATAGTAAAATTCGATGATTGGTTAGCACATCGCTAACCTAAAAGTAGTAACTTTCCTTAAGTTTTGCTATGCATGAAACGCATTCATTGGTTTTTCCAAGAAAAATAATTGAACATGTCTCTTCTTTATGTAAAAAATTAAACTTTCCGCATACAAAATTCGAAGGAAACTGTTACTTACTTATTACATCCAACCACTTTCTCCTTTGAAATTGAAAACTACTCTCAATATTCATTTATTTGATTACTATGCTATGATAGAAGCATTGGTACAACTATGACATTTAATAATTCTAACGAATACATGTATACAGGGTAATTCACGGAACCTGCCAATTAAAAGTTCTTGAATTTACAATTATAATTCGATTTTGAAACTTCATGGTTAAGCATAGTTCGTTAAGATAGATAGATATTTAGAAAAAAAAACAATTTCATCAATGTCGCACTTTCGGGTACATCGAAAGTCATGGCCAACTTTGATATTATAAATAGAAACCTATATTTTTTGTAGCATTTTTAGATTCTAGCAAGCACTTTAAAGCCAATGTTATAAAACATCTTCTTAACTGTCGGTTACCATTTTAGTTATTTGGACTTTTGTGAAAAGAAGCAAAAAAAAAACGTATGATGTATTAAATACATACAGCTATACCAGTAAAAGGTAGAAAGCTTTTATGTGAATTGTGGAGGGTACAGATATTTAACCAGAGTACAGGTACTCTATTATTTAACCAAGGTATAAAAAGAAAACAAAACTAACAACCTAGAGTTGTAACTCTAACTTCTTAGTTTTAACAGTATTTTTTTTTTCAAACGGAACGCCCTGCATTTTTTACACCATGTAATGTAGAATTGAGGTCTCTATCGAAAAGCTATAACTGGTCTGGTACCTATCTCAATCGCTTCTTTTAGGATTGGTGATTTTCACAAAATGTAGTATTGAATTAGTACTTTCTTGGAGAATTGGCATGCAATAGGCTGTGTAGACTACGGAGCATTACTGAACAATATCAATCTACACTCAAGTGATCTGTCAAATTATTTTGGTCTGTGTTGTCGTGTTTATTGCATTAGTAAAAATTGAAAATAATTTTGATAATTACAGAAGCGAAGATATCTTAAATTAATTTTTTATGCACGGAGAATGTAATAAAATTATAAGCAAAACTTGCGAGTGTTTAATGAGTGATATCCTCATTTGCCGCTTGTTAGCACAACACATTTCCAAAGAATTCAAGAAAACCTTAATAAGCAGATGCCAAGACCTATGACAGGATAGGAGGATGAGAACTAGGAAATAATGGTATTAGCTTACTTTTGCATATACATTTGCGTATACATTTAGTTTTAATGTATTTTGTTTAATAATGAATGGGAGAATACTTAAACAATGAGCGACATATGGTAATTCTGCGACAATGCGTATGCAGAGTTTCTCGACGAGTTGCCTCTGTTAGATCGGAGAGATTGCTGGTACCAAATCGATGGGGCGCCAGCTTATTCTTTTTATGAGATAGATCGTTTACTGAGTACAATGTTTAATGATAGGTGGATTGGACGCAACGGACTTTGGGATTGGCCACCAAGATCTAAATGATTTAACGCCCTTGAATTTTTATTTACTTTTTTTCATTGCTGTATGTCACAGTACAGATAGCATAGATCCTGAACAAATAAAACAGGCTACAACAACTGAAGTTTATAACAGGAGTTTAAAGTGAACGGAGATCATATAATTTTATTTTACATAATACATACAGCATATTGTTTTTGATTATTTTGTATTCAATAAATTTTATTTTCTCATACTATATTTTCCTTTTTCTGTATGCTTTTAAAATTAAAATTGTCTTTCACCGCCTACTATTAATTAATACTAATCCAAAACTATATTTTCAGAAAAACACTAATATAAAAAAAGCGATAAAAATAGATATAAGAACACTCATATCACACGGTGTACAAATATACATTATCCATTGAAAAAAAACTTAGTACTAAGAAGTTACACCAAATCAACCCTAGGTTGTGGGAGAGCCTATATACTTTTGTTTACTTTTTATGCCTCGGTTAAATACCAGTACCCTCCACAATTCACATAAAAGCTTTCTACCTTTTACTTTTACTGTATAGCTGTCACACACCTTTAATGCATCATACGTTTTTTTCATAGAAGTCAAAATAACTAAAACGGTAACTGATAGGTAAGAAGTTGTTTCATAAAATTGGCTTTAAAATTCCTAGTAGAACATAAAAATGCAACAAGAAATATAGATTGTTTTTATAATATCAAGTTGATCACAGCTAACTATCCTTAACCCTCAAGTTTTAAAATCAAATTATAATCGCAAATTCAAGAGGTTTAACGTTCGTAATACACGCGTGTCGCATTATTCCAGAATTTATTGCTTCGATTTTAAAAATTAAGGTAAATTCAGAATAATAATTGTGTCATCCACGTTTTAATTATTTACACGCTAAATTATAGACGAAAAGATATACAGATTAGGGAAATGATAGTCGAAGACCGCCAAAAGGATTTGAGTTAGAGAATTGTTTGAAAAATACAAAATCTCAAAACCAGGTGCGAAACAAATAACCCGAAAAACCGAAACCTCGCAAAACTACTTGCAGAGAGGATGTACTTATTGCATGAGAATGTCGAAAACAGCCAACTGTAACGTCAAGAGAAATTAAGGATGCATTAAATTTGTCAATATCAGCGAGGACAATTAGACGATGATTACATGAAGCTAATTTGGTTAACAAAAAATGTTGGAAGAAACCTTTCATCGGCAAGAAAAATAAAGCTCGACAACATGCATTCGCCAAATAGACTATTAACAAACCAAGTGACTTCTGGGCAAAAATTATTTGGAGTGATGAAATTAAATTTAAACTATTTTTTAATTTTATGTTGGAGATTATAAGTAAATCTTTTCGTGTACGTTAACAGAAGCTAGTACATTTTCATGGTTGCAGTGTATTTTACTTATATCTTAGGTATGTCAGCGGCTGTAACAATACACTCTAAGAATTGACTAACGTTAACTTGGATTTGTCCAGTACTGTACATCGATTTTTGATGAGGAGTCCCCAAGTCATCCGGCAGACGTGATTGCTAACGATATCATTAAAAAAGTCTGCGACATGGTTCTTGCTGATTGCAGAATAAAAGTGCGCGAACCAGCAGAGGTCGTATGTGTATGGTACAGAACGACAATTAATATTTTACAGCTAAAGTTAGGAGCAAAAAAGCTGCCGGCCCGATGGGTGCCATTTTTGCTGACAATGTGGATGTGGAAACAATTTTTCGAATTTTTGTTTTTAGACGGCGCATTAAATTGACAAATATTGAATTGGCCGTATTTTTTGATAGATTCTTTGTTTTAGTTCAGCCAGATATGAAGCCTCCCAGCCGCTACTATACATGCCAAGTTTTAAATTCATCCAAAAACGTTCAATTCAACGTTTACACAGAATACATTTCTAGACTTCGTAACACAGGGTATTTGTAACTCTTAAATCGCGGTGATAACACTGCCAGCATAATGTGAAATATTTATATCTAGCCAAAATATACGCAAAAATATCCCGTCAGACTGGTCTTTGCCTATTAATTTCTTTAATCTCGTTCTTATACGCTGTTTTATGTAAATTTCGGCATTTACAATTGCTAGATGGAAAAATATAAGCCTGAGAGTGACTTTTCCAAGAAATTGTAACCCATACCAATACTTCTGCCGAAATTTTCTTTTGTAAATTACGTCGCAATCCACTTCTTTGCTTTTTTGCAGTAATAATGTTTGTCATTTTCAGCATCACTTCCATCAAGTGTGAAAAATGATTGTAACAACATCGATACCATTTAAAGACGAAATTTCATTTTTAGCAAGTTGTCTTGGCTCACGTTTTTGTCTTGTAACTGCTTTTCACGTTATTTTGGGACTGATTTCCTCGTAACAAGCAACACATTCGCTTTATTCACGGTAACGATTCCGAAAGCATTCAGGATAGAAACCTCCTTGCATTTCAACGCGCATACATTGCCAGGAATTTGCCCCGAATTTGTTCAGGATTTCTGTCTACCATGAAAGATAAAAAGGGCAAAGGGAAGGTTCCGTGCACGAACTATCCGACTATATGGCAGTTAGTATCGTATTGTGGTTTGAGCATTGAAATATAAAATTCAGATTAGAGCACAAATTTGATTTGTTCCAAAAAGGTAAACGACTTTCTACTAGTCTAATAATTTTAAATTAAAACGTCTTTTTTAAATTATAGAATTAGCAGTTTTCTTTTCTAAATCAACACCGGCCAGGATACCACCGGCATCACAATTGTAACCGTAACCCGCTATAACCTTACAGTCTACATGTTGGTATTAACAGTGTTCATTTTAAAGCGCATGTGCTGAATCTAAAATCCTTCCTGAAATCCGAGAACCTCTAAAACGTGTTCTGGGCGAATCCCGAATGTGTCACATACATTCCACGAACGTAAGATTTTCTGTCCTGAGTTGAAATATACTTGTGATATTTGCGACCAAGTTTTTTAAAGATAAACCTTACCCACCCAAGCTGGCTCTAGGCGACTTCCCTAATATGAAAACATGGCTTGCAAAAAAAAAAATTTAGCTCGAATGAAAAGGTCATTGCTAAGACAAAAGTTATTTTGAAAAGGTTGAAAAAAACATATTTTTTGAAAGCGTTAAAAAAATGGAAAGGACATTGGGGAAAGTGTGGAAATTAGGGTAACCTGGGGGAAAATATGCTAGTTAGGGTGAAACGCCACTTTTACTATTTAGCGAAACTACTGCTGGGATTTGACATGTAAGTAGTTGAGGTAATTCAGTGCTGTTTATGTATATGTTGGCAGTGTTGCTGGTACCGCTTTTTACAATTTGGCTTGTTAATAAGGTAAGTAAAGATTAAAGCAGACTATTTATAACTTTGTAAACGTATATAGCAAGCTATGTAAAATTTATGGAAGTGCGGGCTCTATCGGAATGTTATTATAACTGCATAGGTTAGGACAGAACTACTCGAGGCCTTGCCGCTCTATTTTAAAGCCGCCATATTGTGCAAAATATATGTATGCATCTCTTTCTAATTACGAAATTAATCTTGTAAATTACATTAAGAAATTAGAAAGTGCAGGATTTTCACCGACATCATTTGCTATTCGCAGATTAGCTTTTACCTTTGCTGCGAAAAACAATCTTTCCACTGCTTTTAACCAAGACCAACAGATAGCTGGTTACGACTGGTTTCAAAATTTTAAGCGTCGTCATCCAACACTGTCTATACGGAACGTTGAGCGAGTATCAATTGCTCGTGGATTAGGTATGTGCCGGGAAGAAGTAAACAAATACTTTGAACTCCTGTTGAAAATATGTGAAGAGAACGATTTCTTTACTCAACCATCTAAAATATACAACGTAGACGAAAGCGGATTACAACTAAATAGTGACCCTGGAAAGGTTATTGCAACCAAAGGTGTGCGAGAAGTACATCATGTGACCTCAGCAAAAAAGGGGGAAACTATAAGTGTAGTAGCTTGTTGTAATGCACAAGGCAAGTTTTTGCCTCCCTATTACATATTCAAAGGCAATAGAAATTTTGAATTTGAAAGGTCCTGTTAATATTAGATGGTCACAATTCCCATTGCTCAGATATTAACGTGTTTGATTTTGCAGTTGAAAATGGGATAATACTCCTATGCATTCCAAGTCATACGACACATTATCTCCAGCCATTAGACAGGTCAGTCTTCAAACCGTTGAAAACATAGCGCTTCCGAAGTATAGCAAAATATCATCTGAAGGTATTGAGGAAAGCACAGTTATAGATACTACCTTGAATAGAAATGACAATGCTAGTAAAACAACTGAAACCACCATATCTTCTACTGACATAAACTCAAACGAATTCCCCTCAACATCAGTCAGTTATTCAAGCCATCAAGGAGTAATTCATACATCGTGTTCAGCAAATGATAGTTTTACTTCATTTGATAAACTTTCGCCAGTGCCAACTATAAAAAAGCCTAGAGCTACGAAAAGAAAACAGCATGTCCAAGAGTTAACATCATCTCAAAATAGAGAAAAGGTGCGAAAAAAAGACAAATAGGGATGAACTTACCGCAAACAAAAATAAGCAGAAGAGTGTTTGTAAGAAATCAAACGTTACTAAGAGGAGAAAGATATTACAGTCATCCTCGGAATCCAGCCAGAAGAAAATGTTACATATCAGGACAGTAGCAGCGATATGAGTCAGCAAGATGATGACTACTGTGCTGCATGCAGTGGATATTATTATGCAAAAAATGGTCTAAAGTGCGATTGGATGATTTCTAAATGTTGCAAGAAATTGATACATGAGGACTGTACAGAAAAAGGTTTATGTTGTGCTTAAGTTTATTTTGTAATGAATAGGATTTATTTAATTTCTTCTCTATGTTTGCAATATTATTTTTCCTAATGTACGTATTTAGGTACTATTCGACTGTAAATCAATTATTTCATTATAATATTCACGAATGAATTATTTATTTCAGTTTACGTCTACGTTTTGTTCCACATTGCATATTACTCTAATTGATATGGGATATTCCCCAAGTCAGTGGGTAATGCGCTATATTGCAAGCTCAACCATTTTCATAAATTATGTTCTTAAAAGTGTGCACTTTTTATATTGTAACTGGACGTAACTATTAAAATACTGTATAAAGGACCAATGTGCAACTGCAATTCATATATGACAAAATGTGGCAAGGAAATTGAATTTGTCTTAACAGTGGCGTATTCCCCCCAGTTACCCTATATAGAAACAAAATTGGTTTTATGTTTCTATATAATCGGGTCTTCATTCCTAACACGGCTATTTATTAATCCACCCTAGTAATCGCATTCTTTTTTCTTCAAATGCCAGAATGGAGATATAACCAGTTTAAGAAGGTGAGACGGCTGGAAATCGACGAACGCCGTTGAGGGATATATTGATGAGTATCTTAACAATAAGGTATACCATTTTTTCATCAGAAAAAAATAGTCCTACTGTTTCTAATGTCTCGTCTATACTCAATAGCTGCATTGGGTATTGTCAAAGAAACAAAACTGTGACAGTAGAAAATATTACACAAAATAACACTAGCAATTCAGTTCTTCCAATGTTCAATAATTGTACTAACTGTCATTAATATAAATATAACAAACAATGTTGAAATATTGATAATGATTGGGTTAATATTGTTAATTTAAACTTAATTAACTTTTGTGTTCTTTATTGTTAATTAACAATATAGTAATAAATATTTTGATTCCTTTTTCAAAAAACTTTTGTTGTGTACCTTTTATTTGACGAAAGATGAAATCTTTCTTTTTCCTTTTCTTCCTCTTTATATAGATGTTTCATATAATTATGACGTGGATCTGGAATCAATTTAGTTTCAATGTAACATTTCGTTATTTGGTTAATGTAAACATGTAAGTATAAAGAAACAAACATGGAATATATTATTTGACAGACACAATACGAATACACTATAATTATACAAAACATCTAAAATCCTTTGGTATTTTAAAGAATAGTTTTTGACTTCCTCTACTATCATTTTCCATCTTCTTTCCAAATTCGTTATAGGATTTCTGTTTTAATGACACGGCAAACTAATTTTGCACATTCTACTACTACACCTTTAAATGCATATATAATGATCTTGTTGAGTCATGTCTTTTGTTTTGTTTTGTATCATTTCTATCTTATCTCTTATCCATTCCCAAAAGTACAATCTTCCAAGTCCACGGAGACGAGTGTAGGTATATTACGTAAATATCTCGGAAATAAAATATTAATGTTTTTCCGCTTTTACGAATTCAATTCAGAGCAAAAATCCCACCGCTTCGCTAATTCTATGGACTTTATTCACATTTCCAAGAATAACAACATTAGTAACAGATAACTTTGGACACGGTGTATATTCTTGAATTTCCTATCGATTTCACAATACAAGCGTGCGTGTATTAAGCTACCGTCACAAGAAACCACAAATACAACACTTTTGAAAAACATAGATCAATTATTCAATGTGTAGATGTAAGGTTTAATGCGTGAAATGGAATTAATAATAAAGGCTTGAGTCATAGTCGACCTTGAAAATTTCTTTTTAAATTATAATAAAAATTGCTTAATTTTATGTATCTAGTTAACCTTGAATTTTTCAAATAATAATTGACCAGAATTTATAGGTAGGAACCAAATTTTTTTTTTTCCGATTTAGAATTATACAGTTTATTTAAATATATATTTTTAATTATAATTTTAATAATTCACAATAGAGATGGTAATGAGTAAATAACAGTATTTATGTATTAAACGTAATGCAAATTATCTTGTTTGTTTAGAGCTTACTAAAATATTTCTCGATTTCATTTAACTTACGATCGTCTTTTATAATTTTTTATTCGTCTATCAGCGGCCGGGTACAAAAGTTGAGTGAAGCAATGATGTTGGCGATTGATAAATGGTTATTTAAAGATAATTTCCAACACGGAAGAGAAACAACAGAAGAAGAAGAAAAGAATTTCTAACTATGAATCAAACAGATCTTAAAAAAAACCTTTTACTTGTATTCATTGCATCCGCTGTTATAAATTTGTTGTACAATACGTCGCCAAAACGAGTACCCCCGTCCGGCAACCGGGAGTCGTAGATTCGAATCCTACCGATGTTTAATGAGAAATTTTTATTTCATTAATTAAACTCAATTGCATCGGTGAAATCGTGGAAATACCAATTTTGGATATTTTTTTAGAAAGTCATTCTTGATCAATTGTTTTGCTTATTCTGGTATATTATGGATGGAAAAACATATAGAGCGTTATAAAAATTTAAAAATGTGAAATCCACTCTTATCAAAATATTATCATTAGTGGCAAGTGGTGACGTAAATCGGAAATCAATTACAACAGTTCGATTTCCTCGTATATTTCCGATATGCAGTTAGAGATGCCAGAGAGAGTTTACGCATCCCTGGATATTTTCTTTTAAAAACCAGGACAACATCCGGACGTTAAGGTGTTTCATATTAATTTAGTTTTTTTTTTTTCTAAAAATTAAACATCATTTATAATCATTACACAGCATAAAATTTGAAGGCTTTATTTTATGCTTACACCTGTCCCTTGCGCTTATTTCAGTTGACTTGTATGCCCTCCACGGTATTCCCAAGCCGACATTTTTCGCAGACAATTTAAGTTGATATTTCTTGCGATGAAGATCGAATTCCCATGTAGAAGAAATTAGCAAATATGTTCTTTATTACTGGAACTACCAACTCAAATTGTCTGCGAAATTAAAATTTCTACTGGTGTTAGCGCCGAACAGTAGGCAAACGAAAAAGGTCAGGCGAATTTCTTTTCTTATCCCGGACGTGCTAAAAATCCGGACATGTTCGGGGAAATCCGGCCGTTTGGTAATCCTATTAGGATGGAAATACACGAATCGAAGCGTTGTAATGCATGATTTTTTTTTAATTGAAAAAGTTATTAATACACAAGATTTAATAGAAAAAATAAACATTCGATTTTGGTTAGTGTTTCTCTCCTGACATTGCTTTTGCTGTAAGTGATTCCATCAACACCAAAATGATGCTAACATAACTTAGGATCATTCCATGTCAAGTGGACGAAATTTAGATATGGTCCTTATTTAACTCTCCCCAATATTGATGAAATTTTTACCGGATGTACTGCGTTTTACATGGAATGTCAAACAGTTTTGTAAGTAGTATGGCTGAGTCACCGCCCAAGTTTTTGCAAAGTCCCACATGTTGCGACAGTCATGAATAAATCAAGTTTGTTTCTTCACCGCTTGAAATGAAATTTGGTGATCCGGCTCAACTATTTGGACAAAACAGCTTATTTGTAGAGACAAAGCTGAACATGTGTTAGATTTACCATAATTTGCTGTCAAAATGACTCGTAAATCTAATAATAAAATGCTCAAATAATTACTGATTGTGTTCTCCATGTTCAAATTCCATTAACAAATTTCATTCATCAATTTAGGCTCATTTTCAAGAGACTGTATCTCAAAAAAGACAGCTGGAATTGCATTTCTTGATACCATTGAAAAGAGCTCATCTTGTTTGATCGTGTCATTTAGAGATTATCTAATTGGAAGATAATAATGAAGTTCAAAAACGACTCTAAGGGGCATTTTCAAGTGCGATTAGACTTCAGACTTATTAGAAATGTTCATCTAATCTATATTCTATACTGTTTCAGGATTCACTACAACACTTTCCATTATCTATAAATTTACAACTCTTCAGGTGTAATTTGGGGAAAAAAAATCACTGCGGGGCTTACACTGCTTCGGGGTCGACCGTACCATCTAAACAGGCAAGCGGAAGGATCACGCCCGCCGTCGCCGGTATCGCGGGCGAATGACTTCCCGTAAACGATCACCTATATTTTTTCTATCCCGCTTGAACTTTGGTCCTTCCCACTCGTGAAGGGTCCCACCGATCATTTTCCCAAATTCAGACCATAAGCATCTTCATAACCATGTTGAAATTTATTATTAAATCTCGCTTGATAGGCATGAAATTTTATTTTTATAAAACTATAAACTGAAGTTTTGCTAATACCCATTGTAATGGTTTTTTTCGTAACGACAATTTTGTATTTTCTAAATTAATGATCACGAAAGCAACGTACATTTAATGACGCACATGTCGTGTTTGTCTTTAAATGTGCACGTTTGTTTGTTTACCTCTATAAATAATTTAGTATTTTAAGATAATAAACAAAATTTAAAAAAAGAATTTATCGAAAACTGATTATGGTGTAATTGTTGAATAAAGCAGTAACGTTTATCACATACAAAAAAATGAAACATTTCAAATAAAAATGGAGGAGAAAATTACACTGATTGAAAGAATTCCTGAAGAGATCGACAATACGTGCAACGAAACGTAGCTAAAAAAAGTGAAACCAAAGGAAAGAAGGTTCGTATTTTATTTCCCCATATGTAAGGCCTTAAAACTCGATCCACAGTCGCAAAATTCAGAAACATAAAGCCAAATTAGAAAATAAAAAAGAAATATCTTCTAGTTAAATCATAAGAGTGATTTTTCAAATTAGGTTTATATACAGACAGTAACGATGTCAATAATAATAGAGCTAGCAGAATAAAAAAATATATTTATTCAAAGTAAAAGAATTTAGCAAAGTTATAGTAAACACTCAAAGTGATCACTTGGTTTCAATAAAAAAATCCTTACTCGTCGTTTCATGTTAAATGAATTCAGGAGGTGTTAGGGTGTTATCGTGTCACAAACATTTTGAATTGCTTTAGCAAGTTCTTGTATTGTGTGGGTATATTTTTCAAAACTATATTTTTAAGGTGTAGAAACATAAAATAGTTTAAAATAGGAAGGAAAATCCACCTCACAATTACCACAGTATTCCTGTAAGAGGTTCTTTGTTTGTAGTGTTTTATGAGCTGCGGCATTGTCTTGTTGTCAAGTAGTTCGTCATTATGCAACTAGTTTAGAAAAGATCGCAATTAGTAATTACAATATCTTACTGCGTTAAAGAAAAAAATCTCAAATTATGTCAATATCGATGCATGCGTCATAAACGGAATTGAAGCGTACAAAAGCACGTTTGATTTAAAACAGACATCGTGCGCTGCGAAAACTAAACACTATATACTTGAATATAATGTTATGTCGTGTAATGCTTGTCTCCTAATATTTTCTATTCGATAGCTTTTCTCTAAATTACTCCGCGAAGGAATGATCTTCCACCCATGCCCTAGGTTGACGCACTGTACACTACATCAGTTTCCCTATTCTATGCTACTTTCTGAATACTTTTTATAAATGGGACATTGTACCTTAGTAACATAATAACAGAGGTATTCGCAATTACAACAATAAATTGTTTCTATACTGAACGAAAAAGGTACATAAATACAATAAAAAGTACATTAATGTAACATTTTTTTTGTGAAAATTGATCCAACGAACGAATTTATCATTTTAACAAATAGCTGTTTATTATATCGAAGAACACATACTTTTGTATGTACGTCATATGTAATAAACAAATATATTGATATAAAGAATACATTTATTAATGTCTAATGAAAAATACCTAAAGTTTGTTCCGCTTCTCACAAAGTTAATAAAAGCATACTTATTACAATGATAAACAAGTTTCAATTTGGTGAACGTATTGCATTGTTGTAATAAATTTATTAATATTTTTTTTTGTTGCTTTAACAAAACTAAGTCGAGGAACACAATTTATTGAATTCATTTTTTGTTTATAACGGTTACATTACTATTTAAAACTTTTGTTAACTATTCGCAACAGTTAGATCTTCTAATTACATTAGTTATATTTATTGAGAATAAACCAAGTATGTAGCTACACATCAAGTGAATTTTTAAAAAATTTCATTCAACTTATCTGGCAAGTTTTTTCTTCAAGTATTTACTGTTCTTTGTTGTTTAACATACTTAGGACTTTTTGTTCATTTCGTTACACAGAATAGCAGCCAACAAAATTCCTCACTAAGAAAAGCTATTACCAATAGATAATTCCTAGAGAATCAAAAAATTATGTGTTTCTGAAGGTTTGTTTAGTATAAGTACTTGCATGTCAAACTATTTCTCTAGTAAATTCCATTTATTTGTTCCTTTGTTCGTTTTTCAAACTACTATTGTAATTGATTTTGTAGCGTTAATAATGGAGATACCAATGGCAAACACTTAATTTGGCTTCACAAAAAAATACAACTTATGCCAAGATTTTATATTTTCAAAGATTTTGGTGTATATTAATGCCAATACTATTGAATTAGTTATTGAGGTACGAGATAATTTACATTATCTATTTCAAGTTTCGGTGCAAACTTATCTCATTGATTATAGAGGATTATAAGACGGCCTCCTTTTAGCTTATTAACTGAATATTTATTGAATCAAAATCATCATATGATCACTTTGATGCTGATAGTGTTACACTGAACACTATCAGCATCAAACTAAAATCATCATTTATTTTGCTGATTTGTAACGTTTTAGTTATGTAAATTAAAATGTGTTCCTTGACCTAACATCTGATCGCTTCATTTCCAGTTGAACTGGTTCACTTTCTAATCATTTGCAAATCATTTCAATTAATGATCACGTAGTTATTTCCTGTGCAAATTAGAGAAATAAAAATAAAAATATTTGTGTTTCAAATCTATCTAACTTATTTGTTATTCGAGATAATTCGAGATTTTTAGGAAATGCCGATTTTGTACGCTTTACATGTTAGAGTGGCGACTCAACTTTTTTTTAATTTGCAGTGACGGAGTGTTTAAACTTTGCAACTTGCTATAACCTCGGGAACCTTTAGTAAGTGAATTGTGGGTATAAAGTCTTTCATGGTTTTGTTACTATGATCCCCTCGTCGTAAAAGATAAAACACAGTTAATTGTTGCCTAACATGTTAATGGTGATTCGGACCCACTAACAAAAATTGATCCTAGTTTTTCAAAATACCATTAAAATATATACACACTTTTGAATGTATTCGAACCAATTTTCGAAACAATTTTTTCCGCTCTGAAGCTATCCAAAAATCAAGTTTTTGAAGGCTTCAACAGTGTCTTGAGGTGATAAAAATCCTTGCCCATGCATTTTTTGTTTGATATTTGGCAACAACAAGAAGTCGTTGGACAGTAAATCAGCTGAATACAGACAATGCGATATTAATTCAATGTTTTTCTCCTTCAAATAATCAATTGTTTGTCGTGCTGTGTGAGGCCATGATAACTTCTGGCAAACTAATGCTTCGTGAACTAGCACCTTTTGTTGGATGCAGTTCATCTGAGAACAGAGAACACCCAAAGTTGATTGTTGTTTTGTTTCCAGTTCGTACGCATATGTTGAAGTTTTGTCACCTGTTACTAAGTTGTGTACGCGTGTTATGCGGAATCCATCGGGAATAGACCTTTTTCAAGCCTGAATGCTAAATCGCATGTCGATTTTCTTCAGTTATATTGCATCGATATTTTTTGGAACAACCGATTTTGAGTGTAGGCTTTCACGACCGTAATCCACAGTAGAAATGTCTTTCGGGTGATGTCGCGTAGTTAATATTTTACTTGACGTTTCGCTGACCATGCTGTCAGCTTCTTCAGAGGATTTCTAAAAACTGGTGTTGTTGTCTCTTGCTCCTCGTTATATATCCCATTTCTGTTTCTGTTCCGCTTTGCTGATCCATAACCGTTCCGTTCCGCTGAATCGCGTCGTTCGTTATATGACGACTCCGTAGTGCTAACTTCCACGTGTTGCTGATCTTGTATCCGTCTTCGCGATTGAAGTTGTTGGTGTTCTTCTGGCAGAAAAAAGACGAAGACCAACAACAACCAGCAGGACACGCATACCTTCCGTACATAGCCGGAGTCACCGACAGGCTAAAAAAGACCTTAGGGGAAAAAAACATCACCACACGATTCAACACGGTGACCAAAATCGACCAGCTACTCCCTCCTAACAAGGACGTGTTACCGAAACTACGAGCAAAAGGCATATACGAACTGAAATGCCAATGTGGAAAAAGCTACATCGGTCAAACAGGACGGTGTATTCAGTGCAGAGTGAAAGAAGGCGAGAGTGACGCACGCCCTAGGCATATTGAAAATCTCTGCAGTAGCAGAACACCTGCACCAACAAGGAGACCACCGCATAACCTACAGCGACGTTAAGGTATCAGCCAGGATCAGCCACTACTACCCGAGGATAATACGCGAATCGATAGAAATAATGAAGAACACCAACAACTTCAATCGCGGAGACGGACACAAGATCAGCAACACGTGGAAGTTAGCACTACGGAGTCGTCATACAACGAACGACGCGATTCAGCAAAGCGGAATAGAAATGGGATATATAACGAGGAGCAAGAGACAACAACACCAGTCTTTAGAAATCTTCTGAAGAAGCAGCCATTTTTGTGTTAAGCTATTACTGAGATTTTAAAAATTAGGTAGTAATGTAAAATTTCATTAGCGCTATCTGGTAGGGATATAAGGCGTAAAGTTGTCTATAATTAAATGTTGCATACAACAAAAACTGTTTCTACACTTTTAATAGCGAAGACATTTCCTTCGCTTGTACAAACATCTATTATTACAGAATAAATACAATATTTTTGTTTTTATTTCACTCGAAATCATGGCTACATAGAAAAAAATGGGACAACAACCCTTGTATTTTTAAAATAAGAAAAAATGTATACTAAGAATTACAACACGTTTATTTAATCTAACAAAATATGTAGTTGTTCTGAAAAAAAATATTTAAGACAAAATCTTGTTGTCACACATCACTTTATCTTAAATCCAAATATAATTTTTGTTAGGGCAACTACATTTTGTGTTAGATTAATAGATGTGTTGTAAATCTTAGTGTAAATTGCTCTTATTTTAAAAATACAAGGGTTACTGCCCTAACATTTTTTCTGTGTATTAGTACTGATAAAAAAAAAACAAAGAAGCTTGAACTTGAACCTAGAAATAGCTTTGTATACAACATTTAATTCTGAACAACCTTATATCCCACGATGATTTTGCTGAAACCTTCATAAAAATTCAAGGTTGGCCAAGTTGCTTTAAAACGATAATGTTTTTACCTATTGTCAAACCTATTGAAGTAGTTCAATTTTACGTCAAATTAATTGCTGAATCGAATTATTTTATAAAAAATAGAGCGATCCATTTAAGAAAATTAAGTTTATGGAGGAACCAGAAGTTGAAAAGATGTACCAATATTTTCCATAAGTGCACCCCGTCGAGCAAACTAAATTTGTAATCTTACAAATTTGGCACCTGCTTAGTTTCAGATATGCGGCTAACCTAAGCTTATCCTGTCACACCCTGTATATGAATTATTTGAGATTTCAATTAGTTTGAATAAATGAACTAATGATTTAATTAATTTAAAAAAAGTTGTAATAAGTGACTTAGCATCCACACCAACGGTGAATAAAATATGATTTGTGTTACCAGTAAAATTCAGTTTTTTAAACAATAATGTCACTGTAGAGATTACGTATGTGATTGTTGCTCCTCTCTCAACTTCTTTCTTAATTATCTACAAACATATTTTTTTGGATTGAAATTTTGTCTTTCATTTACTATCTTCTTTTTGTTAGTAGATTAGCTGCACGAACATATTTAATAAATGTATTAAGTTAATAATAAAAAAATAACGAAAGTATCATTACATTGAGACGATGGAATACAAGGAGTAATAATAATATAGTTTCTTGTCTTCAGCTTATAAGACGGGCATTAATATTGCCAATATTTTACCAAAATGTGGATAAGTTGTGAATAGAGATAAAAACAAATTAATAAATAGGTGAAAGATAAAAAATATTAAGTTGAGTAAGTAATTCAATATGGCGCCAAGTAAAAATACATCTCAAAGTTTTGCTCGTAAACGTTACGTAAAAGAAAGTCAAAAATCTTGTGGTGTGCGAGAAATGTGTTCTATCTCACATATCATTCAAGCTGTCTCTTGAAAGTTCCTGAAATTGTTACTAACAATGAAGGTAAAATATTCTGTTGTTCCATTTAACCTCGACAGATGAAGCATTTTAAATAAGTACAATGAAAAGTGATGAACAACAGAAACCAAAAATTAATCATAGATTACTTCCTAGTGCGTAAAGAACTATTCAAACAAGTAAAAGTAAAAAAATGTCAAAGTTACCAGAATAACGGGAAACGGAAGTAACTACTACCTACTAAGGGTTAAAAAATATTAACATGAATTACGGAGAATAGTCTAAAAGCAACCATAGAAAATACACGGAGGAAACGCAATGTGGCTTTAGAAAAGATAGAAGCACACAAGATCTTATATTTATAATTCGACAGGCGTGTGAAAAAGTATTAAACAAAAGCAAAAACATACACATATACTTAATTGAGTTGGAAAAAGCATTTGATAGGGTGAAAAGAGAAAATATTTTAAAAACTTTGATAAAAAGAAGAGTCAACATAGAAACAATGAAGTATCTAAAAGAGGAGACTTCAATAATTACCTGCCCTCAGCAAGAGATGGCGATATTACAATTGAGATAACTCTATTTTTGGTAAAAGTAACCTTTAATATGAGTCCTGTCGCCTTTCAAATAGATGCGTCAGTTAATTTGTAAATGACAGCTATTTAAAATAAACAACTTTTGTGATTTAACAATAAATGGAAAAAATTGAGTATGGAGCAGTGGTTAAATATTTATTCTTGAAAAAGAAAACGAATGATGGGAAAAATGTCGAACTCAGTGAAGTTAATGGGGACTCTGCGCCTTCGTTATCGATCATAAAATATTCGACTACCGAATTTCAATGCAGTCGCACGAACATTTTTGATGATGAATGTCTAGTTCGTCCAAATGCGATCGCCACATCAGATATGATCAGTTCACGATGTGATAATGAATGATCGGAGATTGAAAGTGCGAGAGATTGACGAAGCTGTGGGCCAATTAACAGGGTGCACAACATTTTTACAACTCGTTTGGATATAAAGGAGCTTTTCGCCAACTTCAACAGAATGTTTGGCAATGTTAAAGCATAATCCGGATGATTTTTAGTGGGTTTTTCGTGGGCAATCCACACCAAAGAAGGTCAAAGCCGCAGTTGATTTCCGCATCTGGCGCGATTCACACGTTGAGTTACCGTGCTCACTGTTGCCTATCACCTTTCCCTCTTCCAAAGGAGCTCTATATGATTGTGAGCAAAACGTCAAATTTTCGTTTAACCATGACACGGTCCGAACCCGGAACACGTATAGTTTTTAGGCCAAGCAAGATCATGGCCAGTGTTTTGCGATATATCGCGCATATCGGAATTCACGTTAATTGCCTTGAAAAGGGCAAAACGATTAATGGAGGGTACTATGCCAACTAATTGGAAGGTTTCAATGCTGTGAAAGAAAAACGTCTGCATTTGGCAAAAAATTCTGTTTTGTATCGTCGCTATGGAAAATTCCATGAGTTAGGATACGAAATGCTTTTGCACCCACCGCATTCACCAGACTTAGCCTCTAGCGATTATTTCCTATTTTCGAACATGAAGAAGAAATCCTATTTTTTATATGAGGTACAATCGATATAAAAACGTTGAACTAAGTGTATCGATCTCAAAGGAAACTATGCTGAACATAAAATGAATTTTACACATAAAAATGTTTTTTTTCTTGCCAAGACCAGGTATTTATCGAATTCCAAACAGAAATAGGTGTAAGGCAGGGATGCGTCCCCAGTTATTTACTATTTGCAACAGTAATCGATGGGGTAATAAAGGAAGCAAGAAATGAGGAAATTAGATTTGAGCTACTGGGAGATTGAAGGAATCAAAATGACAGAACTGATGTTTGCCGACTGTTCTGGCAGAATCAGGAGTACATCTACAGCATATTTGAACGCGAATTAGAAAAAATCAATATGAAGATATACATAAAAAAAGAAAGAAAATAAAACACATGGCATTAAATTGAATGAACAAGCGATAGAACAGGTTGGGGATTACAGATATTTAGGGGCCATTATTGAGAAAAATTGAAAATTGGGCAAGGAAGTAAACGAGAAAGAATGAAAAAAAAACAGGAAAAATAGCAACATGATGAAAACGACATTCTTAGGCAAAAGGGAAACTGAAGAAAATGTAAAAAGCGAATCGTGGACGTTAACAGAGAAACACAGATAAAGAATAAATGAAATTCCTAAGCAAGATTAAATGCAAAACAAGAAGAGGCAAAATACGAAATGAAACATTGCAACATCAACTAAAAATCGATTACAAAATACCAATAAATCAACTAATATGGTTTGGACATGTATGCCAAACGCCCGATGGAAGACCTACCAGAAGAGTATATGAAACAAAAATACCAAGAATGACCTAGGAAAACATGGGAGGAGCCAATAAAGGAAAAAGATGAGAAAAGATTAATAATATGTGAAGCAATAAACGTATGCACAAAAAACACAAGGTTATGGAGAGAGAAATGCCAAAGAAGAATGGAAACTCAACTTAAACCGTTATACACACTATGGTAGAATAACATAGAATTAAGGAGTATAAGAACTATTAAGTCAAACAAAGTAAATTTAAAAAACACCACCAACTAAATAAGAACATTCCATACATTCACAGGGATTTTGGTCCATGACAGCTTTATATTTAGAACAATTTCTAAAAAAGCAATTGCAAATTATTATCCATTATTTAATGTTGATATCAATGTCCTTGAGGTTGAATTATATAATTTATTAATAAAATTAACATTTTAATTTTCTATTTCAGACCAAATTTCAATACTGTCTCCAAGAAAATAACGTTGAACAGATCTTTAAGCAAACAGAAACTGCATAATTTTACTCATACATTCTTCTTTTTTTAAATATTAGGATTCAAGGTCCTAGGAAAGAAAACAATTCCTTTTTTGTTACTTCGCTTTTGGTTTCATTCCTAATGGTTGTCGTTTGTTTATATGAAGAATTATATCAATTTCCTGTTTTTCTTTATTAAATTAAGTTTGGCAATATAAAGATTTAATTGAAACTCAACATAACAATCTGTTTACTTCAATGCCATTGTATTTTCCATGATAAAATAAATTTAATCACACCTACATAATAGATCCAAAGTAACAAACTTTTGGTATTGCTTAGTATTTTGTTAAAATCAAATAAATTAAAAAAAAAAACTTACTATTTCCGTTTTGACTTTTACTGGAGGCCCATCAGATTCATTTGCATCATCGTTTGTTGGGTTATCTTCTTCCCATATTGATAAATCTTGATCACTACTTGACATTGCATCATTCGAATAGTTGTCTTCGGCGTTACCTGTAACGCTCACTATTTTAGGGGTAAAAGAAGTCTGTGTAGGTTGATCATAATCATCTATAGGCGGCCTTCCTCGTTTACGTTTGTTGGATTGATCTGTAGACCTAGGACTGTCCATTACCGTAGAAACTTGCGGTAAGACAGATGATTGAATTCCATTTGTATTTGACTCACTATTACACTCTTCATCTCTCCATGAAACTTCCGCCAAGCCCTTAATACGTAATTCTTCTGCAGTCTTCAACAATGTTGCCAGGTGACACTAAAAAATTATTTTTAATCGATAATTTTTCTCAACATTCAGATTAGATTGGCAATTACTGTTATCTATTAAAATATTATTTTACTTACATGGTCCACATTTATTTCTCCTTTGTACATAAATTCTACAAGACATTTTATGTCTACGTATTTAACATCCTTCATTATAAGGATGGGATCTTTTTCTTCATACTGAGAAAGAATTGTATCAAAATAAGTACTGCATGCAGATAAAACTATTTTATGGGCCTTAATCGTCTTTCCTTCACAAGCCAAAAGCACATCGCAGTATGCTTCCCTTTCCAACAATTGTGAAAACATTGTCTGTAAATTGGAATGATGATATCTCCATCGTAAGCAATATTGTTGAGGCAACATTTTTGTGTTTTGTTTGGTTATCTTTATTATTTATCAGTATAAAAAGTACAGTTACCAGTTATTTAATACTGTTATATGTGTTGTGTTCCCAGTTCAGAAGATACTTAAAAAATTCTTGATAAATCTTATGAGTCACCTTTTTTTATAACAACTCCAAAACATTAAAAATAATCAATACCACTCTTTTAATTTCTTTTCAAATTCCATGTTTTGCACTAATAATCACAAAAAGCTACATTTCAATGACACAACTCACATCTATTGATATATATTTTTAAATACACTACACAAAACCTTTTGGTTTCACTTTTTAAATTTCTAAAATTTTCGGAGACGCGTATGTAGATGTGCAGTCATTTGGAAAATTCCAACAAAAAAATGTGTCCCTTGGTTTTTTATGAGTCAGTGAGCCAATAGAAACCACGTAAGACCCCTATAAACCATGTATAGTCCGTAATATTTGCCGGGCCAAGCCTTTGAGGCAAATCAATACCGTACGTCTTAAAAAAATTGTCGTATAAAAGTCTTCAACAATCTAGATTTTTCTAAATTCCTTTACGTATACTTCGTCCGGACACAGTTTAGTTTAAACCGAAGAAACAAACACTTTTTAAGGCTAAGTTAACGGCATCACTATAAAGAAACTCAAAGCCAAAAGGGGGTCAAAATCTATACTGACTGTACATTAATTAGGCCTTTCATATTTATTTTTATAAACTTCAGTCTTTTCAAAGCCTGAGAAAAGAAAGAGAAAATGCATGAACTCGTCGGCAGGTTCAATGATCGCTCTTGTTCAATTGTAAATACTTCTAGCATTTAATGCAGTAAACATCCAGACTAATTGCTAGAATGAAATTTCAATATTTCATTTTTCATTAAATTACTATTTGAATATATCTTTTAATAAGGTACAGTTAATTTTTAAGTATTAATGTTTAATTAAAAGGATGTTTCCAAGAATTTCACGAATTTTGAAAAACATTAAACAGAGAAACGAATAACACACGTGCAGTCAAAATTATTCGATTGAATACCAAAACAAAAACATCTAAAAAGGAGTAGTAACTTTAAAACGAAAATAGTGGTAAAATATCTTAAAGAGTTTCTGCCGCTGTCATTCGTCAAGTTTATGGAAACAAAAACATATAGTGAGGTTAGGTTAATAGATAGAGGTTATAAACTGATATTTATCGGAAAACAAATTTTCTCAATTAGAAATTTAGAAGATGTCTGACGAAGACGATGTTCAATACATTAAGAAACCTCGAAGCATTCATTACGGATCACTGGAGGAATCAGAAAAGGCTCGAATTACCGCTGCCCAAGAAAACACAAGCGAAAATAATGAAAACGAAGTTAACATTCCACAGAATACTCACATCCACATATCTAATGGTAATTGGAAATACCAAGATTGTAACAAATATTAAGCATTTTTTTCACAGAATATATGGAATTGGAAGATGCTATGTCAAAAGATAAGCAGGCATTGTTGGAAGAATTTGAACGAAGAAAAAAAGCCAGGTCTATCAATGTATCTACTGATGATGCTGAAGTAAAAAGAAACTTAAGGCAGTTAGGCGAACCAATTTGTTTGTTTGGTGAAGGACCTGCTGAAAGAAGGAACCGTTTACGTGATATTTTATCATGGTATTTGCATTATATTTAATAGTACAGAATGTGTGTAAAGTGGCAAAAGAAGCACATGTAATGATGAGAAGTACATGTTGTACAATGATTAGGTGCGAGGTTTTAGTAACAACAGTAGAAGCATTTCCTTGGCATTTTTTAGTTACAAATAGCTGAAACGTGTAATAACGTATAACTTTTTAAGTTATCTTTGACTAAGTGTTACTGTATTGTGTTAGAATTTGTTTTAAGTTTCTTTCATATTCTCTATTGGGAAAAACATATGTGACAACATTACTATATTCATCGTAATACAATTTCATTAATTTTGATAATTACATTTATCAAATTATTTTCAATCGGGTGATTTATTTATATATTTGATTTATAGTATTGTATAGTATAATGGCCTAATATTAAAGTATTTTGTTAAATGCAGTATAGAGATCAGTGTACAGAATTCTTTGGCCACTTTTTACACACCCTACATATGTTTATATAGGTAACTGACTGTATGTCACGAATCAAGTTTAGTAGTAGAATGGTTTGGGAGTTGCTGTCAGTGGGCAAAGTAAAAGAATACTCTTTTAATATACCTAGCTTTCAATTTGTATTGAGATCTTCTTCAGGGCTGCATGTTGCATAAGCTAAAATTAATTAAACAAATGAAACACCAACCATCTGCGACTTTGAAGGAATGTTCATGATGTGTTATTTCAAAGATTTCTATGTGTGGAAGAAGGTCTCAATAAAGATTGAAAGCTTGGTATATTAAAAGAGTATTGCTTTACTTTGCTTACCGACTGCAACCCTACTACTATGTCTGTATATATAACATGTATCGAAATTGCTTGGGCAAACTTTACCAACGTGATGTATTGAACAAAACGTCGTATAAATATGTGCCTAAAAATGCTTCCTCAAACAGTTACGCGCGTATAAGCACTTAATTTAGACGTTATTTCAACCGTTTAATCGAGTTTTTCAAGTGTGCTAAAGTCAAATTAGATATTACCTTTTTGTTTCTTAGCAATTAAGTGATAGACATAAACAAAGTTTCATATTTTCAATTGACAGACATAAACGCGATATGAAATGAATGAAACGATATGAAGTTTTTGCTATTAATGAAAATTGTTACTGATTATTCGCAATTTTAAAATTCAGCCGTAATTTTTGAAGGAAACATTTTTGGGCACATGTTTAGTCCCTGACTTTTTGTTACAGATTTGATCCATACATCACGTTGGTAAAGTTTGTCCAAGCATTTCTGATACACCCTGTATAATAAAAATCAAATTATAGCATAGGAGAAGACGCTATAATAAGAAAGGAAGTTGAAGAAGAAAAGAAACAGCTAGAAAAAGATCAAGAATCAACATGGTATCATGAAGGACCTGAAACGTTAAAAATCGCTAGAACATGGATAGCGGAATATTCTTTACCAAGAGCAAAAGCTAGATTAGAAGAGGCTAGAAACGCCGCCACTTTACCAAGTGCTACAAAAACCGCAAAAATGCAGGAAATTCAGAAGAGGCTACAAATGTTATCAATTCACAGCAGTCAAGTAGGAGACACAAGACCTATATCGTATTGCCAGTTTAGTCCAAATTCTCAATTAATTGCAACTGCCTCTTGGTATGTAGTTTTTTAACGTTGTGGTAATTCTGTCAAATACTAAATAGCAAATGTCTAATATTCTTTATAGGTGTATGCCAAATGGTATTAAAACCTTTATAAACACTTCATTGGTTTACCCAATCCTCTACATATATAGGATATGTAATATGTAATTTCAATTGATTCTGAAAAAAATAAGTAAAAACAAGTCTTATTGTATTTTTAAAATTTAATTCATTGAATTCAAATGATTTTTTTGTAGTTATTGCTCCAAAATTAAATATGTTTGAAGTTTAAAATTAAATAGGATGTGTTATTTCGGCAAGCTCGGAAGATGCGCCCTTTGTAAATTGAGAAAAGACCTACAGGAATAATGTACTTCTGAATAGTATATTTTAAATAGGTTAAGAGAGTGCTCTCTTGCAGACCGCGGACAAATATAAACCGAGCCGAAAGCGAGGTTTGTAATTGCGCCCGCATGAGCACTTTTATATGAGTTTTTTTTTCCTTTCCTAACTAGTTGCATTTATATAATTAATGTTACTAATGTAATCTTTCAAAGACAAGTTCAACGATGTACAATATCATAGATGTAGGATGTACCGTTCTTGATAGTATTTTTTCGGAAAAATTTGATTCTCACTTTTTTAAACGCCAACCCCAATTTTTTTAAAGTGTTTACATATTTTACTCGAAAATTGCGGCTAAAACGTATTTTAGTTCCTATACCTAAATTCGTTATTTTAAAAAATCATGAAATCGATTTTTTTAACCAATAAAGAACCAGAATTGACAAGGTAGGGTTTGTTTTGTGTAAGCACACTATAATTAGCACACTAAGTGTGTAAAGTTTCTGATAGAATATTTTTTCTCTATTGGAAACTTAAGATTTCAGCTCTAACATCTTTATTGTTTTTTTTTTAATAAATTAATTAACATTTTGTTATCAGCTCTTTGTCGTTAATAACTTTTTTGTTGACCGCAGGAGTGGATTATGCAAAGTGTGGACTGTTCCTAACTGCCATCTAAAGCAAACGTTGAAAGGTCATACTTGTCATGTTGGAGCAATCGTTTTCCATCCAAAAGCAACTATTTCTCAAGAAGAAACCATTTGCAATATGGCATCTTGTGCAGCAGACGGTTCCGTTAAACTCTGGGATTTCCAAAGGTATACTATCGTAAACATGCATTTAATTTGATGTAACATAAATAAGTGACATGCGTCTTAGAATGAGTTTACGTTGGAGCTACGATAATGATAAGAACGGTGAGACTGGTAAACCGGGCATTATTTAGCCAATCCCTACACGGTTCAATATTTTCAAGTTTTCAGTAGTATATCGAAAAAACTTTTCATATCAACTCGACTCCACAAGGTGACGGTTTAAATCATTGCCAAGTTTAATTCCTGTTTCAATTTTGTTAACACCTCTGGGTGATTTTAGATATAAAATATGCACTATGCTCAACAAATACTTTAGTGTAAAACATTGTACCATACACCATTCGAAAGAAACATTCATTTAGCAACTTTTCAATACGTAACTCTATGTTGATAAACAACACATAAGTATCGGCACCCTCCGCACCACACAAGTTTAATTTATTATATAGTAATATAATAATTAATCCGGGACGGCCGTTTTGAGGACACGAATGGTCCTCATCATCAACCGGTGACCGAATGCTATGCTATGTTGAAATGCATAGTATATAAGATAGTAACAAACTAGAATGTTTGTTACTATCTTTTATTATGAAAGTAATAATTTTAATAAAAATTGCTCGAATTGAAATTCATTTGTCTGTATGCACAGTTCCAACATTTGAGGAATTGACATAACATGTATATATACAGGGATGAACCACTTAAAGTGATACACACAAGTAACAAAGAAAGAAAGCAAATACTGCAAATTTTGAGAAGGTAGAGTTATTATGTACGGTGGGGGTCACATTTCTACTATAACATACAATCTCAATTATTTAGCATTCCGTCACACGAAACACAATCTACATTTTTTTAAATGGAATGTATTTTTTGTGTCTTTATTAAAAGAGGCCGTCATTTGGAATACATTGTACATCTTACCTAAATTTTTAATGTAGTAAGTTTTTTTTCTTAAATTTGTTTAAAATGTTAATATTTTTATTCTCGTCGTTTAAAGCATGCTACTTGGTTTATGCAATTTTTATGAAAAATATTGGGCTACACCTACACCATCAACCTTAGATAAATGACACACCCATAATAATACAGTGAAATACAACGCCTGAGCAGTATGCAACCATACACGCCTCTGTGACATTTGTTGCTTAATACCTATAAACATTTAAGTTTTTGGAACAACCGCCACAGTCGGGAATTTTTATTATAATGATTTGATATTAAACAAGGTTAATATAATTTTATGTTTTCAAATGAAAATGGTTATTTCATACTCCATACACATTTATTGCTGGTAGCTGTATAAAAGTACATGTTATTAATAACATTGTTAAATCTATTCAATATTTGTTTTTGTGTTGTAATGCTTTACTAGCTTCTTAGAACATTATCTAACATTTCATGTGGTATGATATGACAGACATTTCTGATACCATCTTTCATAACATCTAGGCTCTCTATCTAATTTTTCTTTAATGTAACCTCATACGAAAACATCTAAAGGTGTTAAATCTGCCATGCCACGAAAATGCTCCATCTTTACCTACCCAATAATTTGGAAATATTTAATTCCTCCAACATATATGTGTGCGGCGTGCAAAGGAGATCCATCTTGCTGGCAAATCAGTTGTCTTCGTGTTTCTAAGTTTACATTTTCCAGTAATAGTGGTAAGATATTTCTTAGGAAATCAATATACTTAATAGACGTTAATGTCCCTTCAAAAAAATAGGGTCCTATTATTTGTTTGTTCAAAATACCACACAAACATTTATTCCTCATCGATTCTGTGCATTTTCTCTTGTTCAATGTGGATCTTGGCTACTCCAATAAATGTAATTGTGTTTATTTCTTATACTGGTATTATAAAAACAACTTTAATCAGAAAAAAGAACATTCCTAAAATATCTGTAGCAGCACAATACTTCGGTTATAAAATCTACGTGAAAAACATCTTTTGATCAATTCTTGCAACAGCATCATATGAAATCCGTGGTAGTGATGTTTCTTTAAAATGCGCACTACTGTTGATTGACTTTGCCAGAATCTTCTGCCAATTTCCTTATGAACAGATGAGAAGTATTTCCAATAGCAGTTAGTACATCTACTTGTTTGTTCTCAATTAACATGAATTCGTTTCCTAGCTTGTAGTTTCCCTCCCCGGGCTCCTGCAATGAGATGGGCTACTACACCACCGTTGCAGATGGGTAACCTGAAACAAATATTATATAAATATTAATAGTGATAAGTTGTAGTTTTTTCTATAGCTTTTAGATGTTCAATAACAGAGTATGATGCCTATATGGCTCATCTAATACCCTTGCTGATGACAATTCCATTTAATTTTGTATCTAAGCATGCAATTTAATGCTTTTTCTTATCATTATTTTACTCACCTTTAACGTAAACCATTTCTATGAAGCTAGTACCAATTGAAATTTTAAACGAAGACTAACAATAACAAGCGGATACATAGGCAAAGCTAAACAACATTCAAACGTATTTGGTTATATATATATAGCTACATGACATTGCAACCATATCCATTTTAAAAAATTGCGTTTTATTATTGGTTTTTATTTATTTTTTTTATTAATAAATATTACTGTTTATGCTAAGGTACTCATAAAATACTTAGATTTTAGTAAATTTAAAATAAAACGTAGTAGTAGAGCTGTAGTAGAGTTCACCATGTGCAGTCTGGATAATTGACTGGCCCGGACACTGAAATAGTAGTAGGATGTAAAAAAATGTACAAGGATAGTTCACTGGTTTGACACCATGTGGCTTAATGGTCGCTCGGTGAACCCTTTTGTGTCCGTAGATTTGGCAACGTCCATGTTAACGAAATAACACGTATTAATGGCAGAATCGTCGATTGGTGTAGATAGTATAAAGTAAAAAGGTTTTAACGAGAGATTGGATTGAATTAACCTGATATAATTTTTAATGGTTTAATTAATAATGGAAGTGAAACTAATAGTATACGCAGAAAATATGAAATTAGCTACCATTGAAGATTTCTTATTTATGCGTTGAACAGTATTAACTAATTTCAATTTATTAGTTATACAAGAACTGTAAAATAAGTATTATATGCCGTTTATTTTATTAATAGTATTTTAGCTTCTATTACCTTGTAAACCACTATCGCTTTATCGTATTTCAAAGAATAAATATTCTACTGTAAGTATAGTAAAAATTTAAAATAGAAGGAAACGCACTACAGAGTCTCTGTAATACATTCTCCAGAAAGAATAGATATTGGGCTGACGCTGTGCGTAAATATCTATCAACATTTATCAATTAATGAGAACGAAAGAACAACGTAGTTTTTTTGGATTTTGTTTAGCAACGGAAAAGTTTTTTATTATGCATTCGCAAAGCGGTACTTTGCTAACAAGTTTCCTTGCGAAACAATGCCGATAGTACGAGGAAAACTAACTTGTTACTAATATGGCAGTGTGGAGCAAATATTTTTAAATACTAATATGTTCGTAACTTCGAACTCCGAAAATTGAATTTAGAATTTTATATTCGAATTTCGAATCCGAACCGAAAGCTAAAGGTCTTAGATGCATATACCGTGTATTTTTCATCGCTGATTATACGCTTCTAATGATGACTTTTTTTTTTTAAATTGAGCCTGAGATGAAAAATATGACCGTAACATTAAAGTAAGCAATTTTGTAGTTTGTCAAATTTCTGAAATTCTGAAAAATTCGGAATCATATATCAATAGCCATAACTTTGACTAATTTCTGGTTTTATCAGAGTACGGAATGGATAGTCTGCAAAGGGTAAAGAATACCATTATCGGAAATTAGCGTTCCTGTGTTGCGCACGTTGAGCTACTGTATTATCTAGCTTCTCTTCTTGAAGAATGTAACTGACTCTAGCCGTATAGCGGTAACAAATTAGAAAGTGCAATAATATCGTTAATACATAGTTAACATTAGTGGCAGCGTAAGAGCGGAAGTAAGAGCTGCATCCTTACAAACAGGGTTTGTTTATATTAAGGACAGTTACGAGATTTTTAGCGATTTGCAGTTGGGGAACGACGCGCGGCGTTAGTAAAGTGTGCGAATTTTTCTGAACATTTTAACAGATCCAAATTTTACACATTTAGCTATAAATAGGTGCTACTCCGATCAGTTCTCTTGAATTACGTCATTTGCATTTGATCTCCGTTTCGTACAAATTAAACAGATCGGCCGAACTTGGATCACAACGAATATCAAGAAATTTGCGCAAGCGCAAAAATCAAAAAAATTCTAAACTTACTACAGCACAACATTTACTGTATATGCGATAAATTTTAAAGACCGATTCCTCTGGTTTTGGTCACATAAAAAGGTTTAAAAATTCAAAAAAAAAAAGAATTGCATTCAAACAGCGCCCCTTAGCGCTTTATTGGAGAAACATATGCTCCAATTGAATAACGTTTCTTAATCTTCTAACATTTCTCTTTAAAACGAATCCATGTACTTAAGAATTGATTAAGAAAACCAAAGTTATCGCGAATTCTTTCCGATATAACATAACCTCATACCTTAATTTTATTTTGAAGAATTCGTCATTAGGCATTTAGATAAACATAATTTTTCGAGAAATTATTCTTTTTGTACTTTCTTACATTAGTTGCTTCTTCTAGCGGTCAGTTCCGAACATTTAAAGTATTGTTAATGAAATATTCTTGGTTACTTTTATAGTTGATTTTCTTTTTCGAAACTCCCAATATATTAAGCTATAGGAGAGTTAACTTCAAAATTAAAAAATTTGAATTATTACAGCCAAGAACCAATAGCAGATATTGAGGGACATATGCCTCATAGAGTATCCAGATTGGCATTTCATCCATCAGGTCGCTTTCTTGGTACATGCTGCCATGATTGCTCTTGGAGGCTTTGGGATTTACAACAGTGTGCAGAAGTTTTACATCAAGAAGGACATGGAAAACCAGTCTATTGTATAAGCTTCCAAATAGACGGTTCTGTATGTGCAACAGGGTAAATGATTTTTCATCTAACAAGCGTAACAGGTTTTAACAGTATTTGTTATACTTTATAGAGGCTTGGATGCATTTGGAAGAGTATGGGATCTACGAACGGGAAGATGTATAATGTTCATGGAGGGTCATTTAAAACCGATTTATGGCATCGATTTTTCACCAAATGGGTACCACCTAGCTACCTCCAGTGATGATAACACTGTAAAAATATGGGACTTGCGTAAAAGATCCGTTCTATATACCATTCCTGCTCATACTAGTTTAATTTCCGATGTTAAATATCAAAAAGAAAATGGTGATTACTTAGTGACAAGTTCGTACGATAATACTGCTAAAGTATGGACAAATCGTACGTGGCAACCGTTGAAAACCCTCTCTGGGCATGACAGCAGAGTAATGTGCGTCGACGTGTCTGTTGATAATCAATACGTTGTTACTAGTTCGTATGATCGTACGTTTAAATTGTGGGCGCCAGAGATATCGTAATTCCAATTATTCTGTAACATATGTCAAAGAAACAATAAATTACATTTTTCATATAAAGTAATTTTTGTTATCAACTAGTATGCTAATCACTCTTTCCTAAATACTTATAAATCACTTATTACTAAAATACAAAGCTGCTTCGTGTATTAAACCAATTAAAGATAGCAAAAATCGAATTATACTGCTAGATAAAAAGTTTATGTCATTAGACAGCAGAATCGCCCGTAGTCATTTTCAAAAACGTACTTATGTAATTTTTTAGATTTAAATTATCGAGTGTATTGGATTGGTGCATAATTATCCGCCATTTTTGAAAAAAGTTTATTGATTGAAATGAAAATGCAACAAAAACATGTTTAATTTATTATTTCAGAGCGTATTCACTATCAACTTCAATTATCGATTCCCATTGGTTTGGCTGACGGTCAAATCGGATGAGGAGGCAATTCCCAGGCTTCATTGGCTGTGGATTCGAGGGCGCGTTATGGACGAGCATTATTGTGATAGAAGTCAATTTGGTTCTTTTGCTGAGCCAAGTAGCTGTCACTGTTAACGTTAAATTGGCGTTTGCCGTTTTTATCCGGAATGCACCAATGTTGACGTTCTTCTTCGTTTCATCAATAGTAAATGTCGTTTGACATTTTTCGATTTCTGTTCCGCCAAACACATAACGTTGCTTTCTTACAGTGGTCGTCTTTTGGTATTTCCTTCGGCGTTTCACCAGGCGAACTAAAAAGCTCTTTTAAATATTAAAATTTCTACTACAAGACATGTTATTTTCTGATATGAAGCCACATACTTTTATCCTGTGGTATTTCCAGATTGTAGAATGACTTACGTTCTTGGATGTAAAATAGCAAGATATATGGAAAGTTATATTATTCTCCAATGGTAATAATTGGAGAGAAAGTATAGTTATAAAACTTGCAAACATGTAAGGGATGTACTACAGTCCAGAAGCACAATGTGAATCGATTAGAAAAAAGTTTTGTAGCTTACGTATTATAACATATAACAAAGTATCAAATATGATGTAAATGTAAAATAAGCAAAACGTTTCCATTTTTCATATTAAACCAATGTTTTACCACATACAGTATGTGATTCACAATTATGCGATTGCTGTATATGCAAATAGAATTTTAGGTAATAATAAATCTAATGGATGTCACCTCGTCCTTTAGTTGCTTCATTTTGTAATCTTCAAAAGAAAGATCAATTGCTAAACAAGAGACGCACCACCATTAAGTGCTGTGACATAACACATACGTCTGCGATGCCTTGATACCACACAATAAACAGCTGCTTTGGCTTGCCCGAAACAAAGCAAAGGAGTCTCAATGGATATTTGTTTGGATAACGCGTAGTGGTAGAATCAATGCACGACAGACTGAAAGCTCTACACCTATGCGATATCATCGGAATTGGACTGCATGAAAATACAATAATTAAGTTTCCTTCTTGTAGGTTCAAATTTGGTGTTTAACTAATTAGGGAGCGAATAAATGATGACATGGATAATATTCAACAAACCACTATTTATAATTCCATTCAGGATTGGACGGATGCCTAACAAAATTGATTTTAGAATTGCGCACCTGAACATACGTTTTCTGCCAGCACATTTTGATGGATTCTGTGGTGCTATGGGAGATAATCGAATTGTTTGACATTCTAGTACTGATCTGAAATAAAATTAAATAATCAAGAGTACTTTGTAACACGAAATAATTACATTTTTACTAGGCTTACACACAATATCTAAGCCTCACTCACATGGAGCTGGTGATGGTGTTGTCTGTCAGACTCATATAGCTATGGAACTACTCCAACTAATTTTCCTGCTTGTGAGGTAGTTTTTGTGGAAATTCAAATTGCTAAAGTGAACTTGTGTTTACTCGCTATATATCAGTATCCTAATCAAAATACTCATGACTTCCTGGAAGAAATTCAGTTGTTTATAAACAATAAGACTCGTAATGTCTTATATTAGGGGATATAAACGTCGATCTTGGACCCTCGAAAATGCACGTTCGATGCGATCATATGGCATGCGTTTCGTTTGAATTACTTGATCGTAGAAGTCGTACATGCGATCGGCAGTCGAATGATCACATCGACAAAAGATATGTATTATCGTATAACCTATTGTAGGTATCTGTAAGGTTAGATATCTTTCAACGTATTCCAGTTTCTTAATACTCACTGAATTAATCGTCGGGTTTGAAATTAATTAGATGTCAAATTGAAAGGAACCTTTGATAATGGCTCATTTCCATCATACTGCAAATATTTCATGAACGGAATGATCCCTTCCAGTTGAGTGATGAACATTTTAATATTTCGACTGTCAAAAGCATTGACAAAAAGCCTTATAGATATTATAGAGCAACACTGCATCTCCATCCCATACATCAGCACTTGATGTTAAAACATCACTATTTATGTAAGAAGAAACATTGCATGTTATCCAACATATTTTTTTTTTCAATTAATGTATTACATTTAGCAGTAACAATACTTTATTTCCAACGACTTAGAGAAGTATACGAAGTAGCACAAAGAAACACAAAATCCAAACAGGGAAACAATAATAAAAAACATTAAGGCTACAATTAGAAAGACAATAATGAAAACATGGTTGGGCGGAGCGCATAAACTAAAGCAATTATAGATTTAATTGCAATAATAAAAAATATGAAACCATATAAATGAATTTATTTAAATTCTATCCACAACAATTTTCCATTTATGTATTCGGAGATGTACTATCTCTATCTAAAAGATCGGTGAAAAATATTAAAAAGTAAGAATTTTAAGTTTGCTTTTAAAAACAAGCATAACAAACAACTTATAAGCCTATAAAAGGACATAAGAACAATGTCCAAAAGAGAAAGTATTGTACTACTAAAATGAGTACATATGGATAATTCTGTCTAATGCTTCCAGTCTTTTTTTTTTCCAGTTTTTTTCTTCAACAGAAACTCTGTTTTGCAGATATAGATGAATTTCCTTTTTTTCCATAATGAACCAATTTCTGTGGTAGATACTAAAAAAATGTTACCTCTTCCTAACTATTTGCAGTTACATGTATCTAATACATACAAGTGTTTGACACATGGTTTTTCTTTTTTCGTATTGTTTCACATAAATTTTGAAACACTCATTTTAAAATATGACATTCTGATTAGTTGGTGCCTTTCAATGAATAGAATCTTATTTGAATGCTACTGCTAACATATGGCGAACACCGCCTATTTTACTTGCTGAATGGTCCGTATCGAACGCTCGATGCGATATTTCAGATACCTTATGCGATCGGACCATAAGAACGGATCCCATTTTCCAAGGATTCGAGAATAGATCCCCTGGCGTTAGACAGTGTGTTGCTGGCTAGATACTGTAACACCCTCTTTGGTGAGGGCTTTAGGTCTCTTATTAATTGCAATACACGTAAGGCCATACGCGAGGGTAGTTTAGTGTCGTCTATAATAGACCATATATTCTGTAAAGCCAGCAGAGTGCTCCGGGAGTACAATTACTTTAAGGATATCTGACCATTACCTAATTGATGGTACATTGCAGATGGGAATGGTGAGTAAAGAAACACCTACGATACAGCTTTTCTTTTCCTACATCTATGATTATAACTTATTGGCGAATCTCCTTCTAGGGTCGCTGTGTTCTGACAAAGTGCATGATTTCCATGATGTGGGTTCTCTGTATAGATATATTGCGGGAGCGTATGCTGCAGCACACTCATCTTCTTTAAAGAAACGAAAAGTTTCACATAGAAAGTAATCTTGGAAACCTTGCGTCAGACCCAGTATTATTGCAGTCATGGGGGACAGAGACAGGAACTTTGTTGCATAGAGGGCTTGCGGGACTGCAGACTTGATCCGTCCTAGGAGGGGACTACAAGGCCTTTAGAAATTAAACTCTATATAATGGGTAGAGAATCGAGCGGGTCGGCAGATGAAGTTATGACTGACGTTTATGTGTCTCCATCTGTTGATACCCTAGCATTCTAGAAACTATTTTGTTTACATATTATCACTGATGGTGGGTTCAATCAAACACCTTAGTCCTAACTTAATATTGTCCTAATGTGGCCCTAGTATTAATTTAGTACTAAAAAAATATACCTGCTCATACTGCAACTGAAACTACTACTGCGGAAGTGAATAGAAATAAGAATTTCTAAAGTAACCCTAATAAACAAACAAAACATAACCTAGTATGTATGTTTATATTCGCTATGTATGCGAAAAATTTTGTGTGTAGTTATGCAATTTTATTAACTTCCTTGCTTCGTTTATTGAATATGTTGAGAAAGAAAGACTGACGCTTCAAAATACGATCTTTGCATCTGTACCTTTCTCAACAGCTAACTTATTTCTTAGATTTGTCACTAAATTCACGCACTAACTTTATCAGGCGTCCGTCATCAAATTTGTCAGACATTTTTATTAAGTTTCTTCAACATTAAGCAATCACTTATTAAAGATAATCTAGAATAATAATTGATAAGCCAACCATGTGGTTACCCACTACACTTTTCAAAAAAATGCAAGCATTATGCAATATACACAGCGCTAATTTTAGTACTAAAAGTTAAAAGTTAGAAACTTTCTTAATTTAGAGTCAGTTTAGTTTTAATGTTATGTGTAAAATTTCGTTATTTAGTTGATGTGAGTAATTATGTCTTGCACTTCATGAAATTAGCAGAGATTTGAGACTCGTGTTTATTCGTCTCATGAGAATGGGTTCCTGTAGCTTACTGGTTTCCTCGAGAGTCGACAAAACACGGGTCCTCTAGTCTCTGCTAATTTCGCGTAGCTCACTCGTTTCTGCAGGCTTATCTTTGATATACATTTGTGTACAGGGATTTAAAGATCTATAGGACTTTGAACATGTTTTTTCTTTCTTATGTTACTTCTTTCATAATTAAATTAACTCAAACAAGTTCAGTGTATTATGCATATATAATAGTAACCCAGGTTTACTATCGTAACTATTAGGCAAAACTATACGAATATTGAATCGAGTGTTAAATAGTCGTAAAAGGAGGATACAGCCTGCACTTACCTGATCTGAATAAGTGAGATGATAGACTATGATTAGTAGAGATGAGCAAGGTAAGGAATTTTGCAGCTACTAGACAGACTCGTGTTTTGTCGACTCTCGGGGGAAACCAGTAGGCAATACGGACCCATTCTCATGAGACGAATAAACACGAGTTTGTCTGGTCGCTGCTAATTTCGTAAAGCGCACGGAAAGTGGCACACTTTAGTGAGTATGCTCTGGATATATGGTGACCGACCGATGATTGTCGCTGAGGGTATATACATAAGATTTTTTACCCCGTAATTAACATACAGTCGGGGCAAATCCATGTATGATGTTTTTTACCAAATATATACGTAATTTTTATAAATATGTCTGCTTATGCCAATTTATATCAGGTTTTATATATTTTTTTTACGGAGAACACTAAATCAGGTCTGAAGGGGTCAAGTTGTTAACCACCAGAGTATTTTTATTTTAATAAGTTCAAACATTTTTTTAATGTCCATAGGATTTGTTTAGATATGATCAATATTATCCTAGGTTGAAACTATCGAATTTTCTTTTATAAGCATAATACATATGTATTACTTTTTAGCATGCAAAATGTCCGCGCTCTTCGGTTGTTGACATTTAATTGTTTGCACACGGGCTACGTCCAACACGAATACAGATTGATACTCCTATTGAAATCGGTAAATGCTACCATAAGTAACTAAAACTAAAGACGATAAAACTAATAACAATGACTTCTTCATTTTCATTTTTGTGTTAATAGCCGCTCTCATTTGTCACTAATTTGACGGAGCACTGTCTCTAGGTTCACGAGACACCAGTGCTTCACGGAACACCACTTAAGAACCACTGGTTTAGAGTATCTTTCTTTACGGAAATTTACAAGAAACTTTATTTACTTTGTTTCTCTATACACTTTGCAATATGGAAAATCAGGTACAAACATAAAACAGTTTATAAATAACATAATTATATATATATTTATATTATATGAACAGCTTAACCTGAAGACTGGATATTTCTCATTTGCCTAATTGCAGCCACATATCGAGCTGAACAACCACTGCTTTGTGCTTGGTATTGATCTGCCGGAAGTTTTAATAATATAATTAGTTGCTTTAAAGTGTCGGTCAATGCTAAACCCAAGTCTTCGAGCACATTACCTAAGTAACCTGAAAATAAGAATAAACGTATGTATTTAGCTTCCCACCACCGTTGTTTGTATTTGCAACATGCTAATGCAGTTTTTTGCAGTAGGTGTTTCTAGAGAGACAGTGATAACCAAAAAAAGTAAAGGACACAAAGCACAAATGAATTTAAAAATCGACCTGTCCAATGAGCTTCCCATATATTTTATGGCTATCGTGTATCTATTTTTTATATTAAGACGCATTTGAATGAACATTTCTAAAGCCCTATTAAAGAATTTAAATGAAATAAGTAAGGAATTTTGGCGTCGATTAAAAACTGCAGATGAGACTTGGATACACCAGTACTTTCCTGAAGCCAGGGCCCAACGATGGACTGCAAAGGGTGAATTGGCTACAGAAATGTCGGCGAAAGTGATGGCCACTATTTTCAGGGATAGTCATGAAATTGTCTTAATCGGTTATCTTGAAAAGGAGAAAACAATAACGGTGGTATACTGGGTATCATTATTTGACAGGCTGAACACAGAAATTGCGGGAAAACGGCTGCATTTGAAGAAAAGAAAAAGTCTCACGCTTTAGTGATCACCATGGCAAAAATTCACAAATTTGAAGTTCAAATTGATAGATCGTCCAATATTATTAGATCTGGCCACCGACGAGTTTTTTCTGTTTCATAGACTCAAGGTCTCGTTCGAAAGACAGAGATTTTCATGGGATGAGAAAGCCAGCCATCACATTCGTAAACGCCTATTTGCACGAATTTAGCAAAACAATACTTGTTTCTGTGTATGTTGAAAACTTTTCAGACTACCCTCATATACAATAAAACAATTACCGCTAATAGGGAGGCTAATAATTTTGATTATAAGATCTCTTAGCTATTGATATATTATATCTGTTTGCATAATTTTTTTTTCAATTACAACAAGAACTACGGAGTGGTATAACAGGTACAAAAGGTATCACTATACTTTGTATCACATATCTTTCTCATAACTGAAATTTTTCTTACCGATATCATGTGCCAACTGACGACTAGCGGCAGCGCTTAATTCACAGATAGATAATATTTGATCTGAGTATGTTTGACAGGTTCCCCGTGACACAATATTTAGAAAGACATCAGCTAACGCACCCTCTACGTCAGTTGCAGTAGCATATTCAGAATCTGCTGCTTTGAGTGCACAGTTTAAGGCTGGATTTTCTCTGAACAGAAAAGGTTCCAAATGTTGCGGTAGTGTCATTAAATATTGGCCAATCTAAAACAAAAGTGTATAGCTATAAGTGAATACTGCTATGCCTAGTTAACACTACTACTTCAGATAGAATACATTATTTTTAAATACATCTTTCCCTTAATTGGTCCTTTGAAAAGAGGAAGGCAGTGGATATTAAAATGAAAGGACTCAATTTATTCAAATGTCTTAGATCTGAGGAAACGGATTCCCATTACGTCTGTTATCCTTTAAGCTTGCACAACACAAAATTATGTTCAAGTATTAATTAATTATGTTCAAGTTGTTCAGTTTTTGTACCATAAGTTTTGTTTTTTAAATGGAACGCCCCAGGTTTCTAGATGCCGAGAAACAGATGGTAGGAATATGTTCGGCAAAAGATAGTTTTGTGTTTCAAATCCTTTATTTTCAGATCTCTAGTTACGAGTTCAGATTTAATTGAATAGTTGCACTGAACACGACACAACACTTGGTGTAAGAAGTAACTACACAGCTGTCTGTATTTAGAGAGACATTATTCCGCTAACCAATTATTCATTATGAAAAAAATATTTTGTAATAGTGTACAATCATCTATGGTACTGTATATTTTGAGATCATCTGGATAACCAATACAACTGCAGGTCAAACTGTTTAACAGATCATTTATATAAAGATTGATAAGCAATGGCCCCAGTTTGGAATTCTGACGAATATCTATTATAAAACACGTATCCTCTACTTTGTGATAGATGAGGGGCTTATGCCAATGTAATTTAACTTGGCAAGTAATGTCTGGTGTAGTTTCGAGCGGTGATTAAACTCTTACATTTAAAAGGGTTGACACTGACAGAGAGTGAAGTTTAGTTGGATGAAGTTCATGGCACATCTGCTCCTGTGTTAGCAACTGTTTACAATTGGATAAATGAGTTTAAACGTTGCCGTACATCCACAAAAGATGAACATCGTTCTGGACGTCCAGTGGAAGTGACTACCCCTGAAATGATTGGCAAAATCCACGATATGGTTTTGAATGATCGACGAATTAAAGTCCGCGAAATAGTTGAGGCCACAAACATATCGCAAAGTACAGTGTTTTCAATTTTGCACGAAAAATTGGGTATGAATAAAATCTCGGCAAGAGGATTGCCGCTCTCAGTGGAGAATAAACGCAATCGAGTTTCTCCGTCGATGCATAACTATGGACGAAATATGGACACACTCCGGAGACAAAGAAACAGTGAAAACAGAGGTCCGGGGCTTCGAAGAAGCGAAGACGGTGAAATCAGACGGTAAGGTGATGGCCTCGGTTTTTAGGATGCACGCGGAACCATCTACACCGATTTAAGTAGTTGTATTTATAAGGTTTGACACTTTTTCGATTGGAAAGTTTATGCGTAATTGTCGGACATGCTGATTTATCATACAAATCTTAAAATTAAATTAGGAATTCAAAAAAAGTTGATAGCTATTTCCAATATAACCGAAAGTGTCATATTATTAAAAATATTTTAGTTCAATAACACGTGTCGGCTTTGTTATGCTGACAAGTTTTCAGAATTTTCCAATATATAGCCTTTCATACCTATATTGATCGATGCAATTCCGGGTGAGCCAGTCCTGTATACATCTAAACATTAGCAATTGGTCCTCCCTTTTCACAAGGAAGATACACTGAAGCAGACGACTAGCGGCATTGTTCTTCAAATTAGGAGAACGTAAAAAACAATAATGTCACTTACTTGTGTAATATATTCCTGCGGCGAAAAACTGTAGTCTGGCAGATCTGCCATATACGTTGAATCTGCAAATTGCACCCAAGTTTTTGATTGTGCAACGATACTCAATTGTGTAGAAATCGGAGCGAATATAACATCATAGGTTATATTGTGTATATCCACGCACAATTTGTTGAATTCGGTCATGCCATGATCTAATAATGATAATCTAGTACCTTCGCTAACGCATTTTATTAGCGATTCGTATTCTTTACGTTCGGACGCGTTTAATAGTAGATATTTAAAGTCCACAACATTGTCGTTTTTATTAAAATCTAAAACCGCCATTGTTAAATCCTTCTCTAACAATTGTACGTTTACTAAAACGTCGCCGGTATTTTGCAAAAGAGATAGACATAGTTGGAATGTAGTCCAATCTTCATTATGCTTCCAGCCCTTATCAATTTGTCTCAGTGCCGTTCTATAATGATCTGCATAGTTCTGAAGGAATGTTCGTAACGCTTTTAAAAAGCCACAATACCCGCAATTTTCTGTGATTTCTTCACAGCGTCTTTTAGCTTCTTGAGCTAAATTAATTACCGATGGTATTGTTAAACCTAAAGCTTGTATTGTATCTGGCAATTCTTCTTTGAGGCACTTAATATTTGCTAGTTTCTGACTCAAATTCACTTGTTCGTATACAACATAATTGGAGATGTATGGAACTAAAGGGCTATAAATTATTTGTAAAAATGGAAGATATTTTTGTTTCTGTAATTGACCTGAAATATCACATTACATATTAAAATATAGATAGATTATATAATGTTCTAACTTCATATACAAGTTGGGGGATGGATCTTGAACTTTTAAGAAACTAGTATTTTCTCTAATTTGTAAACAAATAGAATTACGTGTTTCAATCTAAATGGCAGATGAAAGAAATAAATTGTATGCACGTCAATTGCGCCTTCGTTTAGAGGTACTTAGCTACCGCCAATTATTACAATTCACAAACAGAAGGAATATTTATTACACAAAATTTTTGTTAGCAAGTTTGGAAAAGTTTTTATTGCTACTCTTAATCCTGCTTAGCTCCCTACCCATTAGAAGATGTTACTTTCTAAAATTCGAATAATGACATTGATAGTGAATGTTTAAATTTAAAATAGACAACAAATCAGTGTTTTCCATAATCGCACTTTGAAGTGCATTGTACGTTGAGAGAAATATTCAAAAGTGGATAACTTTTATTTTTCGACAATACCTGTGAGCGGGGGCAAGATAAAATGATTTTTCAAATCCCCTAGCGATTCCATGGGTGCGCCACTGATTTGTTGTCATATGAATTGTAGTGCTTGTGACTAGGACCTGTTTTCAGGAGGGTAACAACGTCAATTACACCCCCTCGAGCCGAAAAAAAGCAGGTAAAAAGATACGTGTCTAATATTTTTAGGTATACTACATCAAAGTTTTATCAAAATCAGAATGGGACAGTTGCCTACGTTTGCTTGTATGACCATCCTTAGACTGTTTACACTACTTCAAGTTTTTTTAAACGAAAGTGTAAGGATACTCAAATGATGTATATTCATTAAATAAAAAAAATAAAATTATAAACAAAATTTATTCGATTGTGTATTTCTTGGAATTTTCGGTAGCACACTGTAAATTTTCAAATTATTTTTTATTTCAAATTCTTTTCTCCAAACTGCTCAGGAAGGTAGTTATCTGCTCCATACCATCCTACGCCATAAGGCCAGTGTCCATCTTGCCTCAATTTACAGAACTGCATAGCTCATGTTTGATTTTTAGTTATTTTACAAGTGCTACTTCGAGTGAAGAAACAAACAGAGGAAGTGAAACCGGAAATGTTTAATGAATTCTACAAACAAGATACCTTGATGGGTTTGCTGCATTTACTAAAAATTAAACGACGTTGTCACGAAAGTATGATAATCCTAATCGACAAATTAATAGCAAAAAAGGTTAGTCTACCGATGAAGATAGAGATCAAGTAAGAAGACTATACTTTCTATTCCTAAAAATGTAAGTCATTGCAATCGAACAAAGTCAAGCAAGGAATATTTGAATCGAAATTTGAATATTCACAGACTCTACAAAGCATTCTGTAAGAAAATGTCCTCTTCCAATGTTAGTTACAAACACTACTAATCGGTTTTCTTAAAGGATTTTCCAAACGTTTCTGTGTGTGTTTTCATCGTCTACGTGTAGATGCATGTGGCAAATTAAGTTGTGAAATTTCTGTAAATAATCACGATAGTAAATCAGCTAAAGTACAACTTGAGAAAAGTTGAGACAGCTTCGGAAGCTGTGAAAAATGATTTTTTAAATTTCTAATTAAAGTTCTACCAGCTGTGTTTCGATGGATATGCAGCAGCTCATGTTTGTCCCGGCACTGAATGCAGCAACTATTGTTACAATTCTAATATACACGAGGGGGATTCTAATAATTCATTCATGTTTATGTGGAACGAGGCTGTTGGTGGTCGAGGGGCAAGCGAACTAGCGTCAAGTCTGGACTTTTTAATAATAATAATCCTATCAATAGAAGTCATTTTATTGTATAGTCTGTATAACTGCGTCGGACAAAACAATAACCAAATGATTTTCTTTGCATTTATTTTCTTGGTGATTCATGGTGTTTTTGATTGTATAGAAGGTCAGTGGGCATAGTTTTATGCCTGGCAATAGAGACTTCGCTCTCGTTGACCAGCGAAAGAAGGTAATGAAAACTCTCGTACCAAGAGTCACGAAATTGTTCGTTCTGCTAAATACAATCTTCCCTTCAAAGTTGTGTAGGAGTTTGAATTTTGGAACACCAAAACGGTAGCCAATGAATGGCTAGATACATCCATGTTAAATATAATGAAAACAACTTACTTGAAAATAGAAGAAAGTCGTCCTTTCAGCATCAAAATAAGAGACATACACAGTGATTCAATATTGGAGGACCGTTAACGTGTTGAAAAAGGAAAAGAATCCAATGCATATCCAAGCTTCCACCAGAAAATAAAATAGAGGCAAAAAAGAAATCCTTGACTTCAATGATCAAGGAGGAAGATCACAAAAAATATAGACAAATTTTGGGACTGACGACTACTGACTTCGGAGGTGGAGACCAACAGTGAACATGATACTTACAACTAAGAAAAGTGCACTGGCACTATTTTTTGCGTATATTATTAGTTTTCAGTTGCTTTTTTTATGATAGACGTTTGAAAATTCACATTTATGTTAAGAGATTATTATCATATTGTTGTAGAGTATATTCTTTAAGTTATAATACTGACCGGATGGCACTTAGCCCCTTTGGTACTTCCACTCTATATTTACCAAAGCAATAGCAAAGGTAAAATTGTAAAACCATAACGATAAATAAAAAAAACTTACCAAATGCAGAAGAACCGATTGTATTTAGTAAATTATTACTAAATTGTTTAATGACTGTTTTAACTTCAAGTATATATCCTGTTTTATCCGTTTGTTGTTTGAGTGCCGCATCTACACATTCTGACAAACTAGCATCGAAACTTGCAACTGCATCTGTATATATGTCTATCAAAGAATCATTAGCTGGATTGTTTGGAAACACCTGGTTTAACCATTTGCATTGTGTGTGCCAATTAGAAAGTAGAGTATCAAAGTAGTTATGCATAATTTGAGTAATTGGTTCATCTTGCTCGATTTCCAGTTGATTTCTCCATTTTTTGACCAGAGCATCCTTCTGACACTTGTGATAATATTTTGACAATTGTGGCAAACGATCAATGGAACTAAATATTTTCGCGTAGAATACTGACTGGTCTGTAAAACAGATAAAACTTTGTGTGTAAAACAACTAACACCAGAAGTTTGTTATTAAAGTTATAATCCATGTAGTTTTAGCAAATGCTTCATGCAGATGTTTATGACCCACAGTTTTATGAATTCTCCCTTAAATAAAAGAGTATTACAGAATTAAAACTAAAGCTGTGGTAATTTTGTTTTTTCGGCCATATACCCAGAAATAATGGGCAAGACTATTTTTGGATTTCTTAATACTTTTTTTATTTTAAAGAATTTAGGTTTCCTGGTTGAAACCGCGTCGTAATTGCATAAGAATGCCGACGTTTCGATGGAGTTTCTTCTGGGCTGCTGCACGTTGTCTAGCTGCTATACGAAGAAAGAAATTCTTCGTACACCAGCGAGACAACCTGCAGCCTGTTTCAGTCGAGATTTTTTGTTTGCATTTCCAATCTTAAAACTTGTGACTGGTGTCGCTGTTTGCAAGTGCTACACGGATGTTGAAGTACTTTGTTGGTTATGTAACTGTATAACGTCTTTTCCAGTTCTCTGGGATTGTTCTTTTTTTAAATAACCTTTGATACTGCTCTCGCCACTGTTTCTACTGTAAACTTTTGCAGTAGTGTCATCTAATACGCAGGTAAGTAAATCTAAACTGTAAGTTGGTACGAACACTTTTTTCTTATTGGCAACACTGGAGGCAAGTATTCAGCAGTAAAAATTTGAAGGAAATATATAAAGACATATAAACAGTCATTGATGAGGCCGTTGAATATATGATCGGTTAGTGTGGAGCCCAAAATGGCGTATCTCAGCTTTAAATGGCTATAAATAATCAGTAGACCCTAAAGCTACAAATTTCGCGGGGGGCTCGAGAGCGTACTATTCCTACAATTAAATAGACAAAATAGTTCCGAGAACGACCATGTAGGGGATGCCCTGGTCAAATTTTACATACAGTATATACGAATAGATCAACATGACGTTATTAAGCTCGAAATTTGGCAACAATTGCGTTGGGCTCTATAGCGTATCATCGATATATGTATAAATGTATATTAGTAGCGCATTTATACATCTCGATGGACTTTCTAGTCTATAAGTACTATTAATCTAAATGTTATCGTTTTTGATATTTTACTATCTGTATTAATCTAACTAATTCGTTCGTTTGCCTTGTCAAATAAAACTATACTACAATATAGTTTCCTGGCAAATTCAGCAGGGTTCTTTGCTAATGACAAAAAAGATTTTTTAAGTAGTATTATATCTTTAAGTTAATTGATAGACAGGTTTTTAGATAATATATATAGTTGTGTGTTCTGTTCAAGTTTTTCGTGGTATTATTTTTTACGCTTGCGAAATTTCATTCTTCTTCAGCAAGCTCTACAAGATTTGAATAATTCTTATGTTGTTTTAATGTAAATAACCTGTACATTTTTCAATAAGGCTTCAATTCAATTAATTTTACGGCCAAAAGTTATTCTTTATGAAAAATTCTGCTTTTCAAAGAAACTTGCCGTGAAAAAAAATACCAGATTACGTGGCATAAGAAAATGTAAAAATGCTTCAAGATGGAAGTGCTGTTATTTATAATTTTAGACAAAATGCTAATAACAGAAAGTAGCTTGTAATCCAAGTTTAAACTTAGATACAAGATCTAAAGTAGTAATTTTGAATTTTATGTATTCATTGTTTTTATTTTAATCTATGTATATCCAAAAATTCAAAAATAGAGTGTGCATGGCCGATTATAGTTTATGATATTGTCAATTTGTCATTTGTCCATAGTCGGTTTTTTTAATGCTCCACTCTCAGAGTAAGGTTTTCCGTAGTTTTTTCCTTACTCCAAATTTGACGAAATAATAATGACACTAAAGAAATGAAAAAGGTTGCAGGTATAATATACGTAATGCGCATATGAAACAAGCAACACAGGCAATTAGACGTTACGAATAATGAAATAATGGGTAGCGTGGCTATCGAATAAATTGAAGCAATTGCTAAAACAGTAACATAATGAAAATCCCTAACTTTTTTTATAGAACATTTATAATTGGGCTGTCGGAAAACTGTCGACAGTACTATCGATAGTTGGTCCAACCCACTGTCGTTTTTTGGTAGAGTAACAGTTACTCTGCTCATTCCACACTTCTGTCGAAATTTTGTCGAAAATAATAAATAAAATTCAAATTCTTTCGAGGTATTATTGCGTTTTCTTAACTTACTCACACTCTGTACATCTGATCTTGGTTTTTTCCCTGTAAGTTAAATTCTTTGAAAAGCAGAATTTCAAAGAAATTAGCAAAATAACTTTTCGTCGTAAAATTAATAAGATTTTTCCCTCTTGTCAACTCCATTCGGAGACACGCTGTATATAAATTTAGGTGATGTAGGACAAAATTATAAACATCTCGAAATCTGTTAGAAATAGATACATGAAGCCCATATTAAATTGGTTTATTTCCATATGAAGAATGTAACAATATACATACAGGCTGTTCCATTTAAAATAGTAAACCAGGAGTCTGGGTTGCCATCTATCGATCATCCTGCATAGGAAATATTTATGACGCCTACTACGTTAAAAAATGTAAGCTTCATACTTTTTACACAACAGGAGCAATTTTATTCCAGAATTAGGACAGACTGTTTGTGTGAAGTCGACACGATTATTCGATGAGAATTTCATTTCAATAATTAACATCGTCAAATTTTGCCCATCATCAACAGAAATAGATACCACCAAGCAGTACATTTTAGAAGTATAAAATATACAATTTAAACTAATGTCAGATACAGTTAGACTGGAGGCTGATGACTTCCTCATAATTGTTTTCTTTAAGTCATTTACGTGCAATGATTAGTATTGTAATTATGTTGTATGTTGTACGTTATAGGGGTCGAAGAAAACCATTCTTCATTCACCGCTCAGAATCCCTGCTCTAGAACGTAGACATACAGGTGCAATATCACCTATGCACCACTGCTCTGTTAAACAGTCTCTCGCAAAGTTTTACTGTAGGATCTATGTAACTATCTACCCATTTATTTTTTGTTCTTGTTAATTTGCTCATAAAAAACATTTTGTTAGATACTTATTGCCTTTCATGTAGACATTATCAGTATTAATTAAAACTTTTTTATTAGGTTTAGGGCTAGTTAGCTTAATTTAGGAAAGGCTTATTTTTGAGTCAGTTCAGAGGAAACAATGAATGCGTAACGTAGAAACTTAGTTTATATTGTTGGTATTTTACACTCAGATATGCAACCAGAACTATTTTCTTTTTTTATGGGATGTAGCCAACGCTAACAGATAACTGGTAGCAAGTAGCCCTATGAACCTGCAGAAACTTAGTATACAAGCTTAAATTTAATAGGTGACAATAGTAACAGTTCCGTACAAAATAAACATACAGAAAAATGAACGAGTAAATACAAACTCATATTTATTTTATTTTGATAATGTGAAAAATTTGGAGATATTGTATAGTTTACGTTCTTTCAGTTTCTCCTGTTAATCCCATTCTAAGTATGGTATACTATAAAAAGCCTTTTCAACGAAAATATCGCATATCATAACAATTGCAGATACAGCATTCTTATATTTGTTTTTAGTATGCATTTTTCAATCGTAATATTAGCAAAAGTTTCCCTATACTTAAAGATGTTCTGACTAATAAACAGACCTATTTTGGACAAGAAAAGTTGTGCAAATAATTAACATGAATAAATCATGCCCCAAATAACTTACATTTGTATTGCTATCATTTTATTAAGTTATAATACAATTTCATCTTCTATGCAAGCATAAATCTAATATGCAACTTTGGCACTTAACAGTCATATTTTGTTAGCATTTATTTTTACATCGAAGCTGCATGCCGAAGCTGAACAGCTGCAGCATGTCAATGTCATGATCCATAGCCAATAATGGAAATTCCGCAGTAATTATAATATCAAAAACAGATGGCAAAACAAATAAATAACATACCAATATTATTTGTTGTAAATGCTTGCACAATTAAAGGACTAACTATAGCCTCCAACCTATTTTTCAATCCTTCTAATTGCAATTTCCTGTCTTCGTAATCATGAATATTTACCAATAATTTAAGTGATTGCTGCATACTAGTAAGTTTTGCAGAAATGCTTTCTATGTTTTTTGAATCAAACATTTCTTCCAATTCATTAACTAAAAGTACATCCAATTAAATAAGAATATCGTTTGTATATTGCAAATATTTACCTAAAACTGTCCAATTATCACTTTCATGTAAACCTTGTCTGGCTAATTCGAGCTTAGTTTTAATGTAATCTAAATTTTCAATAACTTTCATAGAATCACCAGTATCTTTTTCAATTTTTGTTATCTGATCTTTCACCCATCCCATTTTTCGTTGTAGAAGTTGCCCTTCTTCTTGAAGACTTTGCGTATCTCTAATAATTTTTGGTAAAGAAACAAAGACTTCTTGGCTCGTTTCTTCCAATGCAGCATTTATTTGTTGCACATACAGCTGTAATTTCATAACCAGAGACATTGTAAACCCCTAAAACGGAGCAATATAAAATATTACATGATGTATTATCGAGTTATATTGTCTAACCTCCTTTTTTTCTTGTCCTTCTGGAGATTTTAATATTTCATTTACCCAAGCTTTGGTATCAAAAGTATCATCAGAAAAAGCACCGATATCCTAGAACAACCTTATTAGAATTTCGTTTGGTTCATATTTCAGGACATTTATCACCATTGTTATGGTGGACACCTAACCTTAGTTTTCGCTAACTTTGGTTAGATTTAGAAACAGATCATATATGACACTACAAATTGCACAACTCAATTATTGAAATCAGTGGGAATATTTTTACTTCCTCCTTAATAGAGATGGGTTATTAAACAGCAACTGCTAATTTTTAACGGCGAAATACAAATAGCAGGCATTAGCAGTTAAACCAAATGGAAAATAACAGCCAAAATTAGAAGCACGTACTACAGATATAACTTTTTTTTATTATTTTTTGTTATATAATAACTAACCAAATAACGATTATTTTATTGACAACAAATTTCTCTTTATTAGGTAGTTGATTAGTATACAAAATATAGGGTGATGGAGTTTTATTTGGAAACTTAAATAGCGTATTCTACCCACCGTGCTGGTGTAAAAACTTTATATACACGTATATCCAAAAATGTTTCGTTTTCGAGTTACAGCTTATTGAAGGTTTCTATATTGTAGGGACCGCAGACGGCATTGCGGGAAAATCGGGGGAAAACATAATAACAATTATTGCATTAAATCAGGCTTATTATGCAAATTCTTCATTAAATGTGAAAATTGTTAATCATAATTTGACAAAAAAACATTAATGTTTAACAAAAAGCTATCAAAAATTTAGTTCTATCGAAGAAAATGTTTAAGACGAAATCCATTAACATTAATACATTTTCTACAACGGCGAACCTGTGAATCATTTACGCGGGTTATTTGCCAAGGATTTTGTCGCATTTGATTACAAGCTTCTTCAATTCTTAAAATTAACTGTTCTCGTGTATTGATAGGGGACGCATACACTTTATTTTTTAACGTACCCCTCACATAGAAATCTAATGGGTTAAGATCTGGCGATATTGGAGGCCACAGCGCTGGTCCTAGACGCCCAATCCAACGTTGTGAATAATTAGTATTTAACCGTTGTCGCACTATTAATCCATAATGAGCTGGTGCACCATTCAATTGAATCCAGCTGTCATTTCTCCAGTGAAGTGGTATATCCTCAAGCAAATCGTTTAAAGTATGGAAAATTTCCATCCACACATTAACACTGAATTCATTTGGAAAAGAACGTGGTCGAATTTCATGTTAACAGACATGAAGATTATGATTATTAAACACTCCGCTTCTAGTAAAGGAAGCTTCGTCTGTCCACAGTAGTTTATGTATAAAATCATTATTGTTTTCGGATTCGTGTATGAGCCAGTCGCAAAAGATTACCATTCTTTCTGCATCCCCCCGCTGTAAATTTTGGACAAGTTGGAGATGATAACATTTTCTATGATCTGCACGTAATGTACGTCATACCCGTGATTGCGAACATTGCACTTGTTGAGCTGTTCTACGAGTACTAAGTCGTCGGCTAACGTCGAATAATTGCAAAATTTGATTGTTATTTCTTCTGACCATTGGAATGTTGTTCCTGTACCGATGATAATTATTACGTAAACCACCCAATTCACGAAAACGACGGTACGTGGGCATTTGGAACTCTCCTCCTTGGAAAACTCCTACCATATTCACGAAGTGATGCTTCGGCATTACCATCGCACAATCCATACAAATAGTGAATATCTGCACATTCTTCACTACTAATCTTTCGTGGCATAATTGTAAATAATAGCGCTATCGATAACACTTTAAAGAATCAAATAACTTTCACAACTGAGTGTATTGCTTTCGGTTTGATAATTGTTTTCCCCGGCTGGGACGAACGGTTTCGGAACCGCTGGCCGATTTTCGTGCAGAATACGCTGTATAAGTTTCCACAGAAAAAACCTGAATCACCCGGTATATAATAATAACTAAATCATCAATAATCTACTATGAATTAAGTACGTCTGTAGGTACTGTCGCTGTATATTTAAAACGATCATTAAAAAACAAAATGGAATACTATTTTTATAAAAACAAATTTGGAGAAGATTTGATAAACATTGTCTATCAATACCCAAGATCATTACTTACCATTAGGAAGGGGGAATATACAAAATAAATTCCAGGATAATAACTTTCACAATCAGTGCAAGTTATTCCATAAATGTTGTTTGGCATTAGTACGTATGCTAAATTAAGCATCCCCAAATTTTGACAAAATTTGCAGAAGCGTAAACAACGTGCTTCCAAAAATTGATAAATTGTTGAAATAGGTATTCTTTGAAGAGTTAATTTGCACAAGTTATTTAAAAATTCTCGCTGTTTAGGTTTCTCTTTTTTAAATATTATGGTAAATTGGTCTTGAATAACTTTTCCATTGTCGTCGAAATCATCCCACACTAATTCTAATTCTAAAACAAATGCCATACGTGTAATGTAGGTAACAGCAACACGCTTACAATGAAAATTATAATACACATGGGGTGAGAACAGAATTTACACTTTCCAGATTATTGAGGAAAGTTATATAAATGACAATATGTATTTTCTCCGTTGTTTTGTTTTCTTGTAATGATCACTATCAAAAAGTGCTAATGCTATAATGCAACATATAGAGTACAAAGAACATGAAAAAAAAACAAAAAGATAAAAGCTTGTATGTTTGTAGGAAATCACTGCTACATGAAATTTATTGTAGACACCAACAGCAAACTTTCATCTGTGAACATACCTATAAGGCGCAATAACTCATATTTTGTTAGTTTACATACGTCTGCAGCTAATCTAATAAATAATGATCCTTGTCGTGTGTTCTTTAATTTGTTGTATATCAAAACACAAAATTTTATCCAATAGTCTTTCACTTCTTTTTTCATGTTAATATTATTAACTTTTCTCGTTCTGTAAAAGTATTAACACACTATTTTTTGATACATTACGTGAATTTACAAAGAATACTTAAAAAAAGCATTCTAAACGCACTGCTCAGAGTTTACGTGAAAATGGCGATCTTATCTGATTCGTGCAACGTAAGATGTAAACATAAGGTTAGTTATATCGTTTTTAGGTATAATATACATTTGCGCAACTCACAATTAAAAATACGGCATTCATTGGTTTTAAATATCGTTTTATTTTCCTTTTTTTTTTTTACCGGTTTCTGTTCAAATATTTAAATTCTCTTTTGTTTTTTGGTTTTCCCCTTTTTCCATTTCCAGATCGTTTATTTTTTGTTAACTATAAATCAAAAACATTTAATTAATCTAAAGCTTTTTCCTCTTTTTTTATTTCCTTTAATTAATTGAGTTTACTTACTTACTTTGAAATTTATGATCAAACACCTTTACTGTACACCTTAATTGGCGCGAGTTTAAATTTTAAAATTATACATATAATTGCAAAAGGCGATGGTACTTATTTGAATGAGAGAATGTTATTTATATTTTCGGTATTACTTGCCAGTTTATCGTTGGCTTTTTGTTTTATACCTAGTTCTGTTTTTCCATAAAGTTTGGTCTATTTTAAAAATTCTACATATGTTAGGTGTATACAGGTGCGCACAAACCTACCGTTCCCTTTATTTATCTAATATTGTATGTTGTTGTATATGTTACTAAGGTTATTTACATCATTTTTATAATTTATTGAATCTTTATGGTTTTCTGTTTGCCATATTTCTTTAAATAATCTTTTGCAATAATTATCCTCAATATTTAAGATTTTGGTTTTATTAACATTGAATTTATAATTGTTATTTAAAGCATGTTTCGCTAAAGCAGCAGCCCCAAAGTTTTGAGTGCTTATATTATACTTGTGTGAATATTCTTTTTTCTAAGAAATGTTGTGCTTGACCTATATAGACTCCTTTACAATTCTGACAATTTGTTTTGTAAACTGTATGTTTACTTTGATTTATGGGCAGTTTAGTTTGTCCGAAAATGATTTTATTTGTGCAACTTGCAATTCAATTTTGTGTGAGTTTGATAAATGTGTGTTCTGTGACTAACAATGGTAAAAGAAGTCAAATTACACTGCTATTTTATTTATTAGAAACATCAAAAATGTTCAAGTGTTTTTTCACTGTTCACTCAAAAAGCAAATGCAATCAAGAAAGAAAAGCAACATACGTGTTTCCTGTTAATGGAGTAAATCTACATAGATACAACTTAAATTTTCGATGTCCTTTCTGTAATTGATTGAATCAGGATGCTTATTAATATAACATATTTCTAAGAAGCAACGTTTAATGCCAATAATTTTAACTTCGTCAAAATCAAAGGAGTGACCGTATTGAAATAAGGCAGTGGAATGTAAGTACAGACATCGGTTTTGTGACCTGAAATGCGATTTTTCAGTTTGGCTGACGCAACAACCCGAACGATTCCTGCAATTAATCTAGTGACATTAGATCCAAATAATTCGGTGTTTAAGTTGAGACGAAAATACATTAAATTTGTTTAAAGTCGCAATTTTTAGATTATTGTATTTCTTAAACAAGTTAGAAATCTTACCACCAAGATTAGGTATATATCGATGTTTCCGAAATACTGGTTGGACTGAGATATCCAGATTAACATTCGGTGGGATAGCTTCAAAATCAGAGCCACCCACAGTGAGCGGCGGTATGTGACGATGTAAACGGAAGGGCTCGTATAACGATTCGACTTCGTCGTGAATTTTCGTTGCATAGTACAATGTGCACAATATGCAAAGAAAATACACGAGGGAATCGAATAGCTGTCCGCACCCTCTCATTTAGGTCATCATCCATCGTCGTTGGCTACAATATTACCGTTAACAAAAACAGTTATCAATTCATGTGTTGATTGTAATTGTTTTTTGATACTGTCACCCTGATAAAGAGTGAAAAAACAAAAATTTTCTGTGTTTCTAATAAAAAAAATAACAACATTTAGGCCTTTACAACTTTTTGTCTTTCTAATTTGTTGAGTTAGTTAACAGGGATACTTTTCAATAGCTAAATAACTTCTCACTTCTCTCTGCTACAATACTTAATTACTTAATAAATGTTCCCGGTATACGTTATCAAGTTATGCACTAGAAGTTATGTAATCATGATGAATCGATGATCAATGAAAAGTTATGAATCAGATTCACTAGATTCATAATGTCCTTGAAGAGCTAGGTCAAAGACAGAAACTTATGATTCACGATAGCACATATCGATTGTTATTAACTTGTTCATTGTGTTTTTGAATATTTTGATTTACTATCCCCAAAGACTTACCTCATTTGATAAATGCTTTCTGTTATTTCGTGTCGCTTGAAATTTTGAATTAAGTTGCCTATGTTTGTAATACCAGTAATTGTCCAGCTCTTATCACCACCAAATAACACCCACAGAAGCATTTCTCTCATCACTACGCAAATTAAGAAATTTCCATTTATAAACATTATTTATGCTACAAGCAGCAACTTCATGTTTTATTTCCGGCGTCGGTTTGCCTAATTCTTTAATTTTATCTTCGTAACTTAACGAAATTTATGCTGATGTAAATATTATATATGTCGTACGCCTGAAAATTGACCTACATCGCTGAATGTTAATGAATACAACCGTTTGTGACTGCATTGAGTACAGCCACAAAGTGACTATACTACTACAATAGCCAAACTTGAAATAAAATAATAAGCTGTGAACACACTGCGATACGCTTACCTATAAGCTCGTGTTACTTCGTTACTGGGTACTTGGAATATGTAGATATTCTATTAAATAGAAATCGAGGTAATATTTGTGCGTTCTCGATAAGTTATAAGTTGTGTGTCGATATATAAATACGTAAAATACGTGAGTGAAGTTATCCACGGTTTTCCAGCCACGGTTTATGACATACAGAAACTTTCATGCGGGATGGATCACTGTGTGAAATCGGTTGACCGCACGAAACGCCGCGGAAGAAATTATGAACCGAACTAGTACAAACTTTACATCCTTAAAAAAGTTTGAGAATAATATTTGACTTTCCTTTATTTACTCCAACAAATGGACTACCAGTATCCATATTTTAATTATAAAGTTATGACTTATTTTCCTGTAAAATCACAAATATAAAACAAATAGATAAATAATGAACAGTATTAAACGGAAGTGGAGGTTTTGATTTCTAGCACCGTTAATGTTTCCAAATAACTCTACCAGAAAACTTGATTGGATCGCCGTCGGCGAGGGTAGCTTTTGGAACACCAACTGCATTCGTTTGCCCACGTTAGTGTGTCGCCTTGGAATGCTGGTTTTGTCTGCGGCTTTTTAAGGAATCTGTCTAAATTTAAAACTAACAAAGTATCCTAGATAGAACCTTGTATTCTAAGGCGCTTGAAAGAGTTAACCTATTGCTGTCGCTATAATTGATAAACATTTTGTCTAAATTCGATTGAGTTTTGTCGGTCTACTTTACATCGATCGAAATTTGAAACATTGTGTATGGGGCCTACTGATTAATATCATCTCAAAAATTTATAACTTTCTAATTTATTGGTCTAAATTTGTGAAATTTTGTGCGTATATCAAGGATGAGTTATCTGTTTCTGCTCGACTTTGCATTTAACATGCTCAGGATTATTTGATCTAATGAGACGTGTTGGACAAACTAAACTCGATGGTGTATTTGTTAGTGCTTGTTTACCATCTGCCATTGTAAGAAACAGTTGATGTTTCAAAAATTAGAAACAGAAGATTCCTATGTAATTATTTTTATTTGTTATATTTGTTGTATACCTTAAGTACCTTTTCAATAAGAGAAATAAATATGATGGCGCTAGAAATCAAAAACTCCACTTCCGTTTAATGAATATATATATATATATATATATAATATAATATATATATAATAATAATAATATATATATAATAAATAATGAACACTATTCATTATTTATCTATTTGTTTTGTATTTGTGATTTTACAGGAAAATAAATCATAACTTTATAATTTTTTTTTTATAATGAAAATATGGATACTGGTAGTCCGCTGATTGTTGGGGTAAATAAAGGAAAGTCAAATATTATTCTTAAACTTTTCTAAGGATGTAAAGTTTGTACTAGTTCGGTTCACAATTTCTTCCGCGACGTTTCGTGCGGTCAACCGATTTGACACAGCGATCCATCCCGCATGAAAGTTTCTCTATGTCATTAACCGTGGCTAAAGAACCTTTCTTTCTCGTTAATTATTTCCTATTAGGTGTTCAAAAAATTATCGATACGTGATTAAAATTTGAATTTTAAGGAGCTTCAAAATCCTTTTTCTAGAAAATCATCTATCTTTATTCCTAAATGTTTATTACATACAATTTCTAAGAAATAAAATTTCATGTCTCCACTTACTACTATTAACATCTATTTCTTCTTCAACGCACAAAGTCGAAAGTTCCACAATTATTTCAAAAAATTTTTATTTACCACCCCCTTTAACATTAACATAAGCATGTTAACATTATCATAAAGATGAATACCATCAAAATATATAAGCGCGATTGAATGTCATCCCTTCGCCAAAAATTTCACACAACAGGCGAACCTCTTTCTGGAGATAAAAATCGATTCTATGAGAGAAATGTATTCTAACAACGAGGAATTCAAATATCGTACGTGAAAAGAAAAATAAACCATCAAAATGTAAGTACCAAAAAATCATTGATTTTTAATTTTATAAGAGTAAATTTGTCATTTTTATTAGAACTTCGTTTACCTCAAATTTCAGGTAATATTCAACGGTTTTTACAATTACCGGTTGACAAGGTAAAACCAGAGCTGTAAGGTTACCCGAGGTAGAAAAGTTGCCTTCTATTTTCGGGGTAATTTTATCCCATTTTTAGAGTCTAACGGAAAAGAAAAAACAATAACGGTATCATTTACTAATCTTGAATTTATATTCTACATTTTTTGGAAATTATTTATTACAGAAAGGCAAATATTATATCATTAAGGACATTACGGTATATTAAAGGTTAAACCAGTTCCCGCGGTGTTTTCTTCTATCCACTTATCCATAATATCAATCATTTCTTTCGTCATCTCAGCCTTGTAATTACCAGCCTGTCCAGCTCTCATAAAAGATCCAGTGGCTGTATAGTCGCTGCCCATACATTCTTTAATGCAACTCACATGACCCTCAAAATTAACAGCTGCATTTTTTTTCATTTCTTCAAAGCTTAAATGTTTTGTCAGTTTCTCCATTTGGTCATCCCTTATTTCTTTGTCAAGGAATTTTGCAACTTTGCGAATAACAGACGGTAAATCCTTTTTCATGTCTTCATATCTTATTATTAAGAGATTGGACAAATGTCTCCTATTCCAATAACTCATAACATTGTCCCAAAATGGACCATAGACCACTGGAAATACATAGAAATCAATTCGTTAATTGCGTAATTTAAGCAATCCGATTATGTGTTTAAAGTAAAGGGAAAGATAAAATTTTGACAATTTCAAATTATCTTTATTATTAATCATAAATTACTAATCAAAATAAACCCTTAACTAATTAAACGGTTCTAATCTAAAGTGATCCTAATTTTATTTACGTAACTGCTAATGCGGCTTATGACCCCTTAGAAGCCTTTTTCTAAAGTTATCAATATTGCATATAAATTCTTGACAGTAATATGAGGCTTGTCCAACAGAAGTCAGACGCGATTTTATTGGTTTTGTTGAAAAAAATTCGAAATTTCTAATCGACTTTGTAGGAAACATTTTGTTTTTTATTATATTAATTTGTACTTGCTCTTCATCTTTCTTGTCAGATGAAATCTCTTCATTTTCCTTTTTTTTATGTAATATGTGTTTTGAAGCCAAATTAAAGACTTGCTCCGTATTAAGTGTACACTGGCTGCAATTAAAAATGCATCACCCCTAGATTGTTGGAGTATTTTGTTAAAATTTTATAAAAGTATTTCTGAGGGTCAACAAACGACTGTTTATAATTTTTTTTATTGGTCTAGGTTGTTTTCCAGCATTTACTAAAGCCAGATATTTCGCACATGTTTTTACAGGAATATCTGTTAGAGTCCGATATTTGTACAAAAATGACTAAAATGCGTGCAGTGTTTCAAGAAATCGCGAGTAATGCCTTGCAGACGAGAACGTGCAAACACAAACAATAAGCCCCCTTGGAACATGGGCAGACTGTTGGGCTGTGGGCGGTGTTGGTTTGGAAATACCGCGTAGATTTAATTGTAATCATTCGATTGTGTTACGGTGTTGGAACCTGTAGATTGTAAATCAAGGTAAAACACGTAGAGCGGGTTCAGATGTACCCGGAAGTACCACCCCTAGAATATTATCTGAAGCGTTTGGTTGTGCAACACCAAAACGAGCCACGTTAGCGGTGAGTTTTTTAAAGGACGAGTGCGACAAACGTTTTATGGAACGAGTTCTTTATACTATTTTTTTCTATTTTGAGTTTTATGCTTCTTAAATAAACAATATAAGCCATTTATGTATAGGGAATTTCATGAGCAGTTGGTCATATTGCCTTTTTAACAGTTACTGGTAAATTCGAAGAACGTTTATGGTTATTATGGGCATTATTTATGGTGAAAGCAATCAGAATCATAAAGATAATATTTAATAAGTTGAGCGCCTAGAATTACTATTACTAGAATAAGGTTGTGATACAAATAAATATCAAATAAAAAATAAATATATCTTCTGTCAATTGGGTGTTATGTGTTATCTGTCAAGTCAACAGACCATGAGGTCAATATAAAGAAATGAAATTTTGTGTATCGAAATGAGTCTCTTTTCGATACGCAAATTAGGTCATTTAGGTTTCATAATGAAGTCGTTATGAACGCAAAATAGAAAAACATTATTTAGCAAAAAATGTTTGGTGGTGCATTTTTAATTGCGGTCAGTGTATTATTTACTCGTTACCTAATAACTGAAATTGAATTAACTTTGCTTTCCCTATTGAATTCATGCCTTACCTTTTCCAGCCATAAATAATTTGAAAAAGTCATCAAGGGTTCCTCTGGCCCCCTCCAGTACGCGAGTGTGATGATGGAATGAGACACATATGTCCTTAGGATTCCGAATAACGTGAATCAACTACATAACATATTAAAATTAATGGAATAAAGAGATAGCTACTTACAGAATAAGATAAAAGCGGTTGCATGTCCCTGGCTCCCCGAGTCCCGAGTTTTAAAATTTCTGCTATGTCAAATTTTCGTACTGTTTTGTAGCAAAATGAAACAGTTCTGTATCATTTCCGTTTAAAAGATGTCACCGATTACCAAAGGTGGGAGTACAGGATCGTGCCGCTCCCCCCTTTCATTTTTTTATACATTTGTACTGTTTTGTAGCAATACTCAAACACCTTGCGTCAATCCCTCTAGACATACATACATGATTCAAGATGCTGAAATTGCTGTTCTAATGTAGAATGATTCGGGAAATTTTGCTTTGGTTTTATTATATTAATTTGGTACACTGGTTTTGTACCGAACATCGAACATTTTGAAATATTCTTTCCGAGTGCATATGAATTTTTATAACTGTGAAAGTTTTTAACTTGAAAAATTGAAATGTTGCAGAACTGTTGACCGTGTAGGGTAGTATTAGAGTCCGAATACATTTTTCGAAAATATTATATAGCGTGTCCGACATTTACGCTTAAGCATCCAAATCGAGAAAGTGTCGAAACTTAATTTCTTTAAACTCTTATAAAAATACAACAAGAATGTTTTATTCATTATGCATCTAACGCAAGATATTTTGGAAAATGTGTATTGCAGCACAATTTCCTTATTAAGACCCGACAATGTATGTACGGAGCTTACATAGTCTTTTAAAACGTCATCCAACTTTTCTATATCCAAGTTAATCATAACCATTGGGAAACAATCCAGGATTGATGAAATGTCACTTAGTTTTCAATTATGAGCAATGCCGGCATGTTTAAATTATACAAACGATGATTATTGAAATTTGTTTATTATTAATGGAGAATCCGATAAAGTCACATCAACAACATACTGTAACTTTGCTGCTCGCTATGCACAAAGTAGAAATCGTTACCCAACACAGTTAAACGAATAAAACAGAATTTAAAAAACTTTGGATTTTTCAAGCCAAAAATTCAAAAAGTAGTTCTTTTGATGTAGTCTCAAGTGCACGAATTATTTTTGGACGAGAATATCTGGTTAAATGAAGACAAATTTACAAGAAATGAACTGCCAAACAAGTATAATTCTCATTACTGGAGTAATTCAAATCCCCGCGTATTTCGAACGAAAAAATTCAACGTTTCATTAGTGCTGATTGTAATGGTCATGATAAACTTGGATATCTCCAAAGTAGGACGGCATTTTACATAAGTTACATTTTCATTGCTAGGTACTCTTTTTTTGGAATAAAATTGTGTTACAATACACATTTTCTTGAATATCTTGAAAAGTGTCAATTATAGATGCGTAATGAATATGACATTCTTTTTTTTTGTGAGAGGAAATTGGATAAGAAACAGAAAATATGTAGTTATTTAGGTATCTAAGAAAATTAAGCTTTGACAAAATTTCAATTTTTCATACCAAGAATATTTTAGCTCAGTAGTACATATCTATAGTCTACCATATATTGATCCATGCAGTTCCCGGTGAGAAGTGGTGCAATACTGTTTCAGCTTCAAACTTTCCCTATGCATGTCCCTAGCCCCCCATTGTAAATCGACATCTTGCAAATGAGATATCAATGAACTAAGAGACGAAATATCCCATATTGAAGTACCGATGAAAATGTCAATTACGGTAATAATAGAAGTTTACGATGTTTCAATATGTACAGCTGTCCCAACCTTCTGGAATTGTAAGATTGCATCTACCGAGTATATAGTAAGAAGCTGAAATTTTCCAATAATATAGCAAACGTCAATATTTCTGTATACACAGGATGAGTGAGTCGAATACTTTGTTATTTTAAACAGAATACCCGGCATATTAATACGTTTATGGTTTCTCCGTCTAACAATAAGCCCACGTAATATGTATCGTGCGTTGCGGAAACTAAACATCCTGTATCCTGAATATAATTTTATGTTGTTTAGAACTTGTCTCCAAATATTTTTTATTGAAAAACTTCTTTAAATTGCTCAGAAAGAGAGCATATTTTTCGGTCCACACACTAGCTCGACATGCTGTATATACGGTTTGTAAAAAGTGCGAAAGAATTGTTGCATACTGACAGCGTTCAACAGAATATTTTCATAACAAAACAATCTGCTATGCAACATTTCTTTACAACAACCATTTGAAAGAAATATATTATAGTGTGATATTCGAGTGAAGAGTGTGCACTTCCATTTTTGCATTATTAATTTTTATCATTACAATTTAAATATTTAATAATTATCACACAATTTGAATTATTTTTAGTTATTAATTGCCCTTGCTGTGCCTAGCCATGAAGTCGAAGTGTCCTACTCTCGCAGATCCTGCGGCAAAGACTGCATATTTTTGTAGAGGTCGATATAGCGATATAATTTGACAATTTCAGTGATTAGAGTATCTTTAATTAGATACTCTCATCTAAATATGTTAGGATGAACATCTTATATATACGAGAACTTGAATTGCAGTTCTACTTTTCACATAGGTGTACTGATCCGCGGTGATTGAGCGAAACGCGTATACACGTAGTGGTTGCTGGTAGCTGGTTCATTAAATATATTCATTTATATTAATTGAATTTTGGCGTTTGGATAATGTATATTATTAATTCTTTATTTACCTTTTAATAATTCTTTTTGTGAAAAATACAATTTATAATGTCGTCTGTAGCATCATAAACATCATCGATAAACCAACCATAAAAATATCGATGCCTTTGAATTGGGATTCCTGTGACAACGAGATAAATAAAAAGACATGAAAATTTTTACAAAGACAAGTTTCGGAGAAGATTATCCAGAAATTTAATTTAGAACTATTCCTCAAAATATTTTGGTTATTAAAGAAAGTCGAAAACAGTCTAAATCCATTTATAAGAAAATAAGAAAACATGATCCCAAGGAGTTAGAAAACACAAGAAGGACCTGGAACATCGCTTAGAAAGGAAGAAAAGAGAATTTTAAAGGAATATTTCAAACACAATTCTTACAGTTGTAAGTAGTTAAAAATTGATTGTAAGTAGACTATTCACAATAAAAAAAGAAAACATGTAATCATCGGACGTAAACGCTTTTACACTATTCCTACTTTTTACTGTTTTTTCGCCAGTTTGAAATAAAGCGGTTCAATGCAGTCATAACGTGTTGCCGCAGCTCATTCCTTGTTATAACACGGCAATGCCTAACCAAGGTACTATTGCTCTAAAATTAAGAATTTCAGAGTAATTAGGTTCTTCTGAACTGCATGTAATACTATCCCGAAAGTTCAATATAATTTTAAATCGTGCTTACAATCAAACCTGATAACAGGAAAAAACATGTATGTATGGCAAACAATTTTTTTTCACACAACGGATTTTAACTTTCAGTTATGTGCCATTAAAAAGTAGACAATCTCGATTGCGTGCAATCGTATTTTGCTTTTTTTTATATTTGTAAAAAGAGTCCCTAATGTTTTGGAAAGAAAACAGTTCTTTAAAGTTGAAAATCCTAAAGAATTCATTTAGAATTTTCAACGAATGAAAAAACTTAATTTACTACATCTAACACTATTCTTAAATTTAATCTATGGCTTATTATCAATCTTATCTCGTTTACTAACTTATAGAAACCTTGAATTCTAGCTCGTTACAAATAACACGTGTATAAATTTCTGAAAAAAAACTATACACGTGGCAATATTCTTTCTAATAAAATCCTAGCTCATTAGTATGCGCTATTTTAATAAATAGTGTATCGTTGCCTGAAACGAAAAGGTGTATCCGAAGGGATATTTCCCGCAGATTCCGAATGTGACCTTTAAAGTCTCGTACCGTGTCAGGTTTTTTTACAAATCATAAAAATTAAAAATTAAAGCTGGAATTTTTGTAGGCCCGTAAGTACGAAACTATATAATTTTAGTGGACGAAATATTAAAATTCTACAAACTGCTTGGTTGCAACATGAGCGTAAAAATTAATTTTCTTTATGCTTATTTAAATTATTTTCCTGACAATTTGGTGAAAAACATGGGGAATATGATGGCCCACTATTGTTGGCTCTTGAAAAGAGAAAAATGTGTTTTAGACTAAAGTAGATACTTAAAGTAATTTTTTGCTATAAAAGTTTATTTTTCTTTATCAATACTTCGGGCTGATGTTTTTGACATTTACTGTTGTTATTAGTTATTACTAATTTCAACATAATATCTATGTAGTTCACTATTGCGAAAAATTGTATGACATTTTGATATTAAGATTTTCGAGTACGAATTTCATGAGCAAGTGGCTTCTTTACCAACTTATATACATCCTATTAAATAATTACACACGCTAATCCTGTGTTAAATAAATAATAGTCTTTCATCAGTTGCGAATATGAAATTAAAAAACCCAACTACCATCTTCTCTATCTGTTTATCTATGTTGCTCTATAATCTCTGTAATGCCAGTTCTTGGTGAATTCGTTTGCAGAATATCCATAAGGTAATATAGTTAAAAAATTCGCTTGCTTTGTACCATCCCCGTTCCCGTTTTGTATTCTTTAATAATGGCATTTTGCCATTGTGGCGCTTACATTTGCACATCATAGCTGTGGTCGAGTTGTCAAAAAGCTATTGGAACAATGAGGCTTGGGAAAATATTGGGTTGTATTTGAAGGTCTTGATTTGCTGTTTTACTTTCTGTAACAGTTTTCTGCTATTAATGGACTCTTTAGTAACATAACTAGATTTCAATTTCAATTATTTTGAAAATATGAAGATTGCTTAGAGGATACAGAAAAAACATGAAGATAAGATAAATGCAATAGAAATGAAGTATTTTAGAAGAATAGTAGGGAAAACAAAACGGAATAAAGTTGGAAATGAAGATTATAATAAGATCAATAATGGATAAAATAAGAAAACAGAAATTGCACTAGTATTGCCATATACTAAGAATGAACTCAGAATGGGTTGCTAGAAATATAATGAGTGCAGAAGAAACAAGAAAAAGAAATAGCGGCACACCAAGGAAGCACTTGATAGACCAGATACAGGAAATGAAAATAAACAAAAGGAAGACATGAAGGTCACTGCGAAGGATAGGAAGATATGGAAAAGATGGCTAGGAGAAGACAAGGACATACAATCCGACGCCTGAAAAGGCAACAGGGTAGACACAAGAACAAAAAGAAGAATTAAGGTTACTAAACATTTTCTTTGGTGTACATTTGTATGTATTTTGTATATATTTTTACATGAATACTATTATGACGTAATACGAAATTAAATGAAAATGATAAATCTTACCTTCGCCTTAGTACTTTGATTTTGTATTTGTAATGGAAGATATTTCCAAGGTAGATGTGTTTTGATCAAACGTCTAGATTTCATTTTATTTATGTACCCTATAGGATCAAGAATACTTTCAGGGCATTCAAATTCTGGATGTTGACGTTTATAATGTTGAAAATCCACTACACATCCGTAGCTAAAAACAAATAAACGTAAATGCGTTCAAAGAATTTAATTCAATAATCATTTGTATAAATTATTACTCAAAAAATGGAAACCGTGTAGGTAGAACGGTTTCTGCGCCTTTATAGTCCAGATCATTGGCTATTAACCATACCATTTCTTGAGTCCAGGTGGTACCTAATTTCGAATTAATTAAACGTGTATATTGTTTATTTTTATTCATTTAATTCTCAAACTCACCCGCTTTTGGAAAGCTGGATACCCAGATATCGTCATCTCGTATTTGGAAATTCTTTATACGCTCTACTTGGTTTTCAAATGTGTTTAACATGAAAATATCGTCAAACCATTTATGTCCAAGGTGCACAGGGGTGGTATATTTTTCTTTCAATATTCGGTCTAAATCGTCTCCCATGATGTTGAGTTGTACAATTATATGACTGTGCTTTAGATATATACGTATTTTCTCTATTAATAACAAAAAATATTACTCTCGAACTTTGAATACGTTAATGAATTTTTATCTACATTCTGCTATATTACGAAATAGGTTTATCTATCAAGCTGGTAATGCCGTTTAATGTTAATATGTAATTGACGGAGAAGCAACGCATTGTCGAGAAAATAGAAGTTTTAGTTGTTTAATAGAATAAAATTAACAGAGTGCATGTACCTTTGAACACCCTCTCCAATCGTTCGTTATTGAAACGGTATTTTTTTTTTTAATTTGAGAGGTATTTTAATTTGTATTATAAAAGCTTTCATACAGCATCGTCTTGTTACAAAAATTATGACGGATTTTAATTTATGTTAATGTAAACATTGTATATAATAGGTTTAGATATGTAATAATATTCATTAGTGCGTATATACTAGGCATATAAACCTACAACGTAGGCTTCCATATTCGTCAATTACACTATTAAGTTGTTTTGCGGGCTGGAATCACGTCGATGTCGTAGCTTCTGCCGACGGTTCGTCCACACTCCTATGGGACATCCTTAGGACTTCTGTTGCTGCTGCAATGAATAGTCCCCAGTCAATACGCTGTAACAGCAGCAGCAATACCAGCAGCAGCAACAGAAGCTCTGAAGATGTCCCGTAGGAATTTGGACGAAAGTCGACAAAAGCTATGCTAATGACGCGGTTCCTGCATTTGTACCTAATTGTTACTTACGGTATGAGACCGTAGACTTTTTTGTGTTAATTTTTTTATAGATCTAAACCCAATTCTACGTTTAAAGAGCTAATTCTACGAGTAATACGAGAAATGTTTCCATAAGTCACTGCAGAATAGTTGGCGGAGCACATTTTCAACATCTTACAAATTACTTTTCATCATTAGGCACTTTGTTGTTTTCCTATTTTGTTTTCAAAAATGTTGATATGTTAATTTGTGGAAAACAGTTGAAGATCGATGTAGGGTCATTCTTAGTTAAGTAAACGGTATCTCGTAGAAAAGGCTGGTCCGTTTCTTTACCACAACTCTGTATATTGTTATACACCGGCGTGATAAAAACTTCAGAAGATAACAGACAGTTTTTCCGATGATATCCGAACGTCCAGTGGCAGCCGTTGTCCAGGAACAAAATAAAATAACATAAACAAAATGATACTATCAAATACAGATGCGACACGTAAGATACACATTCATATGTTATCCTACAGTCCTACCACTGAAATACTGTAGGCTTGCAAGGAGCCGGAGTGGTTCACCTATTACTTTTATATAAAAAGACCACATCGTTAAGGCGAATCCATATTAACAAAAATTTGCGTTGTGCGTTTTATTTAACATAAATTTGCTCTAGTACGCCGAAATTTTTGTTGATCTGGACTATGCGCAACATAGAAACGCACATTAACGAACAACGCACGCTATCCGTTGGGCTGTCGGTTTTTCAGTCAACTTCAAATTGATTTGTGGCGCATAGTAGCATTAATGTGGATTAGATTCTTCCTGTTCCGATGGTTTTTCCCTCTTGCCTTCTCTTTTTTAACAGACCTCATGACATTTTTTCTTTGCTTCTTCAACTTCAATACTATATGCTTTAGCTATTTTGTCTCATGCGTCAGCTATTTTGTTATGTTGCCAATGTTTGGGATTCTACAACAAGTTGTGTTTGGAATATTCGTAAATAAGATGCGATGAGTACCCATTGCTGCATTAGATGTTGCAAACTATGGCGCTCTGCATGAACAAGCTTTTAATCATTCACACGTAGATTTGGTAGTACAACACACAAGATAAATCTTTACATGGTAATATATTGGACCACATTTAAATTTGCACCGCAAATATTTTTGTTGAATTTCAAAATACAGAGCACAAGCAAATTTTTATTAATGTGGATCCACCTTTAAAGGTCCGAAAAACTATCATGTACAAATTCGACATACACAACACCTACTCAGATGCGGTTCTACCACCGGGATACGATTCATGGTTTCAGGTCCAGTTTACAGGCTACCCTTTGATCATCTAAGAGATGTTATATACAGAATCAACACACACACTGCCTATTCACATGCGATTCTACCCCCGGAATATGATTGATTTATAAAGGATCCCTGGGGTAGTTTGCCTACTACACTTACGTAATATTGTTCATATCGTCGGTTGTTCAGGAACTATCACATAGATATTTCAGATATAAAACACTTTTTCGTATGCCATCCTGAGATTGAAATACGATTTGCAAACGGACTTAGGTGGTCGCATGTCCAAGAGCGGTTAGGTATTCATTGGGCATATTGTTGTGATATCATTTGTTTAGGTTGAAAAGTGTTCCAAGTTGACATATTTACTATGAGAGTTTATTTAGGCGGAGCAGTGTTGGCGACTTCCTCCTCTTCTTCCCAATTTTCCCTAGATTGATTGGGTTTTCATCCTCGTCTTACATATTGAGTAAGATAAGTTTTCGTTAAAAAAGGAGTCCATTAAACAAAACAGCTTGTACTGTTTCACCACCTACAGATTTGGAATCTCTTGGATCCGGGTTCTCAAGAATTGGGAAGGATTTTTGGATTTGAATTTGAAGATTACATCAAGTAGATCCCACTATTCAATAAACTATAAACTACTAAATTTGTAGTAAAGTAAATTGGTTATACACAGCAAGTGAAGAAACTTGTTTATTAAATACCGGGAGTTTGAACAGTTCACTGAATATTTTAAATAATTTATTCACACGTGGCGGCATCAATGAATATTTTGTTTATTTTTCCTTATCTCCATCTTTTTATACATTCAAAGTATGTAAGAGATACAGAGCAAAGAGGATTTTTGTTAGCCAAAAGCCATAATAAACAAAATATAAGTATAATATATTTGAATGGCAAAGGAAAGCTTTAACGGTTGAACGTAGAACCTTTTCTGGAAGAAGAGATTATAGTTTTCAACACACAGATAACGCTAATCATAATAAAATTGATTTTTGTCTAAGGGATGTGTGAGACTCTTTGCATCAATCACATTTTGATGATGTGCAACGCTTGTTAATATATATTTTTCTGTCTGAGGGTAGCAGGCAATCTATCCCTGGGACCGGTGGTAGAACCAGATGTGAATAGGTGGACGTTCGGGTATCATCGGAGAAACTGGCTACTATTTTATATAGGTATAATATGATATACGAAAAGGTATGATATTTCCCATACCTGGTATTACTTTTTTTTTGAATACGCGATACGTTCACTATTTGTTATAAAATGCGTGTTTTCTGAGGCTGCTCTACGTTAAACCCTGGTTCTAGCTCTAAAAATGGAAAAAAATACATTAATAGCACAAAACTATTATAAAAAAATAAAATACTACATCGAAACTAGGCTATGTTTTCACTTACCTTCAAAATTCCCAGCCCTCACTGTCTCAATAGCTTTTGTGTCATTCTGATAACTTGCTCATTTGAGGCGTGAGGTTAAACTGGTCGAATGGCATCACCAAGCAAGGCAAAACGGAAAGAGAGATAGTAGGAAGCGAGCAGAGTTCCGAACATATATTTTCGCTTATGGGTATTCTTTAAACGAATTCAGCACCAATTGGCACGAATGAACGGGAAAACATTTCCATGTGATGCATAATGTGCAAACGGGGCTTTACGGAAGATCATGGAAAGCGATTAGTTTCAAGTAACTTGGTTAGCTATCATAAATGGATTACTTCTTTGCAACCTTCATTCATGATTACACTGTTAACGAAGTCATACCGTTAAGCATTCACAGTAAACTGTGGTCATTTGTGGGTCGATCCTGGATTTAATAACTACAACTTAATGTGTAGTTAAGGTTAATAAACTTGTATTAGCAAGATAGTTTAATCGAACAATTTTTCTCAGTGTGTAACTGAGCAAAGTCTAATATTTATTAGAATGTGTATAAATTGGTGAAAAAGCCACTGGCAATTGAACATTTTAATATAAAAATGTCCTACGATTTCTCAGTATTGAACTAGATACATAAATGCCAGAAATATCGGAAGAAGAACAAATTTTTAGAGCGAAAAATTGCCCCGATTCACTTCTTTGGTCTAGAACACCACATCTCTCTAACAGGTATTAAGCAATAGTGCTGATTATATGACTGAAAATTTAAACAATTGAGATATGGCACAGTCTTAGATAACTATCTGTCTAATATTTTAGTATGTGCTAGGATTTTCGACACAGAATCCTAAGAAGAATGTTGCCGGGTGTGGGTTCGAATGATTGTGTCTGTGCGAATGGAAATTTTTCAAACCGGTTTTTTCTTGTAAAATTTATGATACAGTCTTACCTTTAGCTTACAATGAACTTAAAAAAAGAAACAAGAATTGTTGGCAGATTATTAAAAAATATAGTATGCACAAGGATATTTATTTTTAATGTGTATCTGAACGTCGTCCATCCTTAATTCGTTTAAATCCCCAAAAGTGCATAAAAAAATCTAAATAAAATAACCATCTGACACCAATTTGTTACATCTGTAGTTTCGTTTCACAATAAACGGGAATTTTTAATTTGATTTGAAATTTCTATTCTGCAAATAGCAAGTTAAAAACTAAAATTTTATTTTGCTTTGTATTTGAAGTTGCTTCATTATTTAAATGTCTTCTAAGCGATTTAATGTTAGTATACTAAAAATTTTGTTTGAACTATGAAAATCTTGATGTGTTAAAGTTTCATTTAAATACCTTGTAACTTAATACGAAGTACATTATACAAAAGAATAATCCGTTATTATGATGCAAAAATCAACATTCCGAATCATATGGACAGCACAGACCCATGACATCATGATGACATATTTCGGTATTAGTACTCGGAAGTATATTGGTGTTAACGTATCCTAGGGCATATTCTACGAGGGAACAACTGGTAACAAAATCAGAAAATCATTACAAATCCATTTAACATGGTTTGAAAGGTACCAATGTACAAGTTAAAATGCAAAACGTATAAGTAAAGTATTAAGCAACACAATTAATAAGATATCATAAATTTGGCGAAACACTGGTTTACATCGTAAGTTCATATGCCAAGGTTTTCTGGAGCAGAAATTACATTAAAACATCACATGGATTTAAATTGAAGAAAATACATCATCATTGCATTTTGGAAGAAGATATTTAGAAAAATCTTTACTTAAATATCGAACACAGCTTTAATATAAAATTAGGATAAAAAATAATTTGTACGAAATTTCTATAAGCAATATTTTCAATAATTCTATTTTTTATAATACTAATATGATATTTATTTATTCACTTTGAGACTGCATTCCTTTTCAGATTATGGTTGCATTTAGTTCCATTTTATTACGAGGCGAAGTAGAGGGGACATTTTCCCTCCAATTCCCCCCTGAATTATTTCTTTTTTTCTTCCTCTTAGGTATTGTGTCAAGTCAATGTTTAAAATTGGTAAAAAGTTTTGTTAAAAGAAATACAATTTATTTAAATTAAATACTGTAAGTCTTTGACATTAAAAATTGTTTAATTTTTCACTTGATTTCTATTAGCAGAAAGAAATTAAAACTAAATGTGAACCTTACAATACATTTTCCCCTTTCATATAAAAAAAAAACACATTGTTTTTCTCGTAAATAATTTGTTGTTGAGTTATTCAGTCGTCTCAAGATAAATGAATCGACTGATATATTGGAAATAGATTTTGTTGCACAATTGATTTTATCACCCAGTTACCATTAAAAACCGTTTCTTTATTTGTTTGTAAATAATTCACATTCGAATTCCAAACAGGTTTTGGGGAAAACTGCAATTTTGAAACTAAAAAATATAAATAAAAATAAAAAATATATGTGCGATGGCCTAAAATATATTTAATATGGTGAAACACTTCACTATTACCCTCTACCACAAACACTGAACGTACGTTTCGATAGCTAAGCTATCATCTTCAGCAGAACTGACTGAGTCAGTATTGTTGCTGAAGATGATAGCTTAGCTATCGAAACGTACGTTCAGTGTTTGTGGTAGAGGGTAATAGTGAAGTGTTTCAGTGTTCCAGTGCCACAGTATTCAAGTACGTGATATACGTGATTTATATTTAATATAATTTAATACATTACTATATAATAATAATCTTAAATTTAATCTGTTGTTTTTTATCTGAAAATCACTCACATATCTCTCACTAATTTACACACACCTTGAATTCGAGTGTTTTATAAAACAGCAACTAAACTAAACTAAATTGCTGAAAGAGTCATACACGTGGCAATATTCGTCTTAAAATTCTGTGCCACATACACCAACAATTGTCTAAAACTATACTAGATTTTGATTATTTAAATTTTCAGTAATATATTCAGTGCTATTGCCCAATATTTGTTGAGAAAAGTGTTGTATTGTAGAACAAAGAAGAGACTTTAAGTAATTTCTTGCTTTAAAAGGTTGTTCTTCTTCAATATTTTGTGATGGTGTTCTCAATATTTTTCAGCATAGTATCTATCCAGTTCAACAATGCTAAATACTACGACGTTTTAATATTAAGATCTTCATGTAAGAATTTCAGGAAGAACATTGGTGTAAGTAACTTTTTTACTAATTTATACATATATTATTAAATATTTAAATGCGCTAACCATATGTTGAATAAACATTAATCTTTCTTCAGCGGTAGGAGTGAAAAACAATTACATTTCTATGAACTTTGTATGTATTTTGTGAGGGATTCTCAAAAACCCGTAATACGAAATTAAATGAAAATCATACAACCTTACCTTCGCCTTAGTACTTTGATTTTGTATTTGTAATGGAAGATATTTCCAAGGTAGATGTGTTTTGATCAAACGTCGACACTTCAATTTATTTATGTACCCTATAGGATCAAGGGAACTTTCAGGACATTCAAATTCTGGATGTTGACGCTTATAGTGGCGAAAATCTGCTACACATCCTAATCTACAAACAAATAAACGTAAATATGTTCAAAGAATTTAATTCAATAATCATTTGTGTAAATTATTACTCCAAAAATGGAAACCGTGTAGGTAGAACGGCTTCTGCGCCTTTATAATCCAAATCATTGACTATTAACCATGCCATTTCTTGAGTCCAGGTGGTACCTAATATCGAATTAATTAAACATGTATATTGTTTATTTTTATTCCTTGAATTTTCAAACTCACCCGCTTTTGGAAAGCTGGATAGCCAGATATCGTCATCTCGTACTTGGAAATTCTTTATACGCTCTACGTGGTTTTCAAATGGGTTTAACATGAAAATATCGTCAAACCACTTATATCCAGTGCGTAAAGGAGTTGTATATTTTTCTTCTAGTATCCGATCTAAATGATCTGCCATGATGATGAGTTATAAGATAATTTTACTATTCTGTTTTGGATATATACGTGTGATCTTATCATTTTATTTTATTTCAAGCTTCAAGTGTTTCGAGTTCCAAATTGTTTACTCCTTCAAAAAATATTATTCCTTGATCTTAAATACAATAATATATAATTAAAGATCAATCAATTTTTATCTACATAATGTACTATGCTATGAAATAGGTTTATCAATAATGATAGCAAGGACTGTGGCGTAGTATGGTAAACAACACATAAGTATCGGCACCCTCCGCACCACACAAGCTTAATTTATTATATAGTAATATAATCATTAGTCCAGGATGGCCGTTACGAGGACACGAATGGTCCTCATCATCAACCGGTGACCGAATGAAGTGAGAAAAAACTTTTTCTAAAACTAAACATGAAAAACATGGGAAGATCTCTTTTATGGCCCAAAATATAAACGAGTGCCAGCCTACTGCAAAAGGTCAAAAAGGACAGAGTACGACAACGGTCCGTTTTCTCGGTTCATCAGATTTTTATTACTTTTGATGTAAACTGTCTCGTACGCATCTAATTCTCGCGGCGACGTTACGTTTTTAATCAATTTTAAGTCTTCTAATTTAATACTATGCCCGGTTTCATTTATATGTTGTGCCACACTCGACGCGTCCAACCTGCCGTAGCGATAATTTCGTAGATGTTCTTTGAATCTAGTTTCTATCGCTCTTTTTGTTTGACCAATATAGGCTTTATTACAGTGACTACATTCAATTTTATAACCCGACCTTTCTCCCAGTTTCGGTTTATCTTTAGGATTACCGAGAAGATTTTTGAGTGTGTTGCGCGAACCGAAGCATACGTTCATATCTTGACTCTTCAAAACCTTCCCCACGCCTTTCGATATGCCGTGAAAGGGGAGTTTCACGAATTTCTTGCTATTAGTTTCTACCGGGGTTAAGGTCGTGGAATTTCTTACGTAAAGCCTATGTTGGACTTTCTTAAGCATGCGATCGACTTCTATAGAAGAGTAACCGTTATAAATAGCTACGTTTTTTATGAATTTAAGTTCTCTGTTAAATCTACTTCTACTTAGAGGGAATTTAACCAATCTATTAATTAAGAAGCTAATCGCGGCCATTTTGTGTTGTCCACAGTGGTTAGAATCGTTCATAATGTACCTATTAGTGTTGGTTTCCTTTCTATAGATGTCAATTTCCAGTTTATTATTATTTTTAATCACTAAACTATCTAGGAACGGAAGTTGATTGTTCACTTCTTCTTCTACTGTGAATTTAATGGTTTCAAATTTTGAGTTGAGGGTCGCGAGAAAATCCGGGATATTAGTTTTCTTAGTATCAAAAACCGCGAAAATATCATCGACGTACCTATGCCAAATTCTAGGAAAATATGTGACATCCGCTGCCATACATGTCTCAAATTTGCTCATGAACAAGTTGGCTATGAAGGGGGACAGGGGGTTGCCCATTGTTGTACCTTCTAATTGTTCATAGTACTTGCCCTCAACTTGAAAACAACTTTGCTTCATGCAGAGTGACGTTAGTCTCTTATATTCTGCTATTTTGGTATCTTCAATATTGTTGAGCTTTAAGAGCTCAACTAAATACTCTATGGTTTCAGGGATCGGTACACTAGGGAAGAGTGAACAAACATCGAACGATACTAAAATTTCCCCATCTTCTAGTTTGATATTGTTTACTTTATTTACAAAATCCAATGAGTTTTCTACTTCGAGGCTGTCTGCTTTGATGGGTAAATTTTTGTATTCATTTACTAGCCATTTGGACAGTTTGTACGTGGGTCAATCTATGCCCGAAACAATTGGTCTCATAGATTTACCCGGTTTTTCGCATGTCGTAGTTTAAGACACGTAGAGGGTAGAATTAGGC